>JAQHUG010000132.1:5354110-5365174 GCA_028555095.1 Dicrostonyx torquatus
AGTTTTAAGTTCTTTATGTTTAATTTTGCAACTGTGTATATTCAAGTTACAGTTCAAGAACCATATGCAGACTAAGTGCAAGAAGATTGCTGACACTGCAACTCAGAAAGGCCCTGATAAATCCATCAGCCTTGTTTTCAAAGATTCTCTGTGGCAAACTTCACTACTTCTGATATCAACCTCTTTTAGATTTTTAACTTTTTTCCAAATATGAATATATTCCATTTTTTTACAACAACTTGAAAATTTTCCATTTTGAGTACATGCAAGCTTACCGCTGCACATTTCCACAATTTTCTTATCAGTATTCATTCACTAACATAAATCTCAGAGGCACAGAATAATAATGAAACGGCCAATGGATTAAGTGGTTCTGACTAAGCTGGGGCCCCCAGGATTATAACAGATGTTCAGTGTCTAAAGGTCCCATTTAAATTCCTACTATGATAAAAAAAAAACCTTTAATTATAAAACTGTGACTCCTGATTCTTAGATTGTAAAACCTAAGTTTCTTGAGTGTCTTTTCTTTTTGTTTTTACAGATTCATAGAAATCAAATAATCATCAATGGTTGTTAAGGAGACTTCTCAAAGTACAATATCAAGTGCATCTGGTGAATAACTTGTATTTCTTTGAATTATGAAACATATGGCTATTTTCAGTTTTCCATTACATTATGGAAACCAGTTAATATCATCATGTTGATTTTATAGGTAGATGACATAAGGAGTCTTTGGAGTGTTATAGAAGTTTTTACATCTTACCTTTTCCCAAAGTAATGAAAATAATTAATGAAAGGGTGATTCTTCATTCTCAGGGAATGGCAGAGATTAGTGTAACTGTCAAAGCTTGAGAGATTCAGCTGTGATTATTTGTATCACATTGCTATTAATTCTCCAGGTTGCTATTTGCAGGAGATAAATGGAACACAAAGAATAATAATGGATTACTTTAAGCTCAATCAGGAGGCATTTTGGTAGCATACCTCATTCTAAATAGTTATTAATGCATGTAGAACAAATCAATATGTTCTTTGACATTTTAAGTGCAACTGTTTAGCATAATTTTATCTCCATATACCCCAATAAAACTTGAATATCAAAAGTAACTTCTTTTAACCAATAGAGGCAGCAGCATGCTTTCATCATCTTAGCTAACACGGTAACTGCTACCTTCTTCTGTACCACAATTTAGTCAACAATGATGCTAGGTGTCTCTATACACCATGGAACACATATTGGCTCGAAGTTTTAATAATATATTGATAATTGAAACTAAAGAGCAGAAAGTAGCAGGACTAAGGTTGGCCTGAAAAGTCATTTCAGTAAACTTTCTATTGTTCAGTTTAATGCAGTGATAGGGGATATTGACTCTAAAGTTAGCCATAATTTTGCTTTCAAGAAAAAGCATTATGTATACATCCTAGATTTTCAGAGCAATGCACACTGGATTTGAACCTTTTTTTTTCCTTTGTCCCCTCAAATTTGGTTAGCTTGAATTGAAGAAGAAATCTTCTTGACTAATCCATGGTGTAATGTTAGTTATGTGTGAAGCACATCTATTCTGTCTCACTGACTCTTAATGTAGTTGAAAGCTTTTCTGTTAATATTGTAGCATATTGAGTCTGTGGCAACAAGAACAAGAACAGGGAAACAATTAAGGAAACCTATGGTGTTTTAAATTGGTGTTGTATTTTCGGATAAATAACTATTCTGCTTCTCCATATTCAACATTGTCTTGGCTCTTTACATATTTGAAGAGCTAATCATGGGGCAGGAATCACTCATGATATATTATATTCTTAGTCATATACTGGATTATAACCAATATCCCAACTGTGGGCCTTTAGCTAAAGTAAGTGTTTGAATGAGTAGGATCTTCAAAATATTGATCCTGTTGACTGTCCATTGGTACACAGTTGTAATTTCAGGGACTGTTATCTATAAATAGGTGATTGGAGAAACATATTTAAGTTCAATGCACTGATGATTCTGTGATATATTGACACTAACAATATGTAGCACTAAACACTAAAAAGAGGAAAGCTATACAGTAATTGAGAGATAAAATAGCAGCAATGTAGCATTTAAGTGCTTAAAATGTAGCATTTCATGACACCCAAAGGTTTTTGTTATTTGCCTGAAAATGAGCCATTTTATGGGTTGTTTTCTGGAAGCTTGAGTTTGGTTCCTAGCACTTACGTTAGGCAGATCACAACTGCCTGTAACTCTGACTCCAAGAATCTCTTCTGGCATGTACTGGCACTTACACTTATATCGATACTTATAAATTTTTTTTTTAATTAAAATAATTACAAGCAAAAAGAATGATAAACCTTTGTATCCTATTATTCATTTGTCTTGGTTAAGGTTTCTATTGCTGTGAGTAATATCATGTCCAAAAAGCGAATTGGGGAGGAAAGGATTTATTTGGCTTACAGTTCGGCATTACTGTTCATCACTGAAAGAAGTCAGGACAGGGCAGGAACTCAAATAAGGCAGTACCCCAGAGACAGGCCCATTATCACTAGCCTTTTCTTGGCTAGCTCTCACATCTAAACTATCCCATTATAAAAGTCTGTATGTCACCACAAGGTGGTGACTTACTGGAAAAGTCTAACTTGCATCCAACTGCTGAGGGAGCCTCTTGGCGACTGCCCACTTCCTTCTCTCTTTCCAGAACTTCTGTTCTGTCTACTCCACCCACCTAAGGGCTGACCTATCTTACAAGCCAGGCAGCTTCTTTATTCGACCAATGACAGTAATACAAAATACAGGAGAACACTCCCACATCATCACCCTTTGACTGTGTTAGCTTAAAATATAATTTTTTTGTTTAATGGTTCATTAAGAATACTCAGCATGCATGGCTGAAGCTGGGAGTCTCACTCCCGATATAAACCTGATAGTAAGTAAGTATAATTAATTGAGTTAAGATATATATTCTTCCTGGATGGGCAAACTCCTTTAAACTGCAAGTCTTATGAAACACTTGAAGGTGTTTCTTTATTATTGTGAGATGGAACTAGACTCCCTTTGGAAATAAATTTTAATGTTATATTTCACTTGTAAATAGGAAAAAAGTTTGCATGCTGAATTTAATAACCTCAAGAAGTTATTTTTAATCTTCAATAAATTTAGAATCAATTACTTAAACTACAAGCAAATTTATAAATATTGAAAATAAAATGAGCCTGAAGTAAATATCACACACTTATTGCTTCCTATGAGTATTGTGATTGTTTGTGTCCTTCAAGGAACGAGCTTTACACAGATGTTTAGAACCAGAGGGAAATAAAGGACATTTATATTCCATGAAAATGTAGGCAGATTTTCCACTGAAGTTAGGGATCTTAATGACTGAACGTAGGGCTTCACAAACTGCATCCTGCAGCTAAATCTGATTTACATTCTCTATTCTGTTGAAAAATTTGACAATATTTTACTTCATAAAAACTTCTGTCCATACTGAAAGTCAGTTCAAAAAATAACATTCTTGTTCCAGGGCATGGACATCCTCTGTGGGTCATCACAATTAGCAGTTTCTCCACTAAGAAGGCAGAGGTGAATCATTGTAACAGAAACCAGATGCATTGCAAAGCCTGGCTGACATACTTGTTGATTTTTTAAACTTATACTGACCCTTGGTCTAGTGAAGAGTTTGATGTTTTCTATGGGTTCCACCAGACATTGTATCCATCATAGGAAAAGGAAATGGTCTGTGCTTAGCTACATTTTCTCAAGTATCCTTTATTTTTGGATTCATGGTCAAAGCCATTGTGCAGCCTGAATGCTGCCAAGGACCTAAGTTTGTTAAGTGGCAATAGCAGTACTCGTAAGTGGCAAGAGCAGCATTGTCTTCAATGCTGGGTCTTTCTTAATATCCTCTGCAGTTTTCTGAGCCTTATCAGAGATGTCCTGCTTTCCGTCAGACTCCTGGGAATTATCTGTAGTTACTCATTTTCTATTGCTGTGACACTACCACAAACTGAATAAGTAAACAAAAATAGAATTGTCTTAACTCAAAGTTCTAAAGGTCAAAGGTTAATATGTGGCGATGGCCTTCTGCCCTGAGTCTTGACATGTCTTGGGAAAAGATAAGAGTTGTGTATTCAAGTCTGTGTTTTACAGAGACACAAATATTTAGTCACTGGGGACTCTCCTGGAGGTCTTACTTAACCTTGATCATTCCCCCAAAGACACACTATCAACAGCAGAGTCAAGTTAAGTTACTATGCCACTAATACCTCACATTGTCAGTTAAAATTTATCCCCTGGGAAATGCAAGCACTTTATAGTTACTATAGAACACTATTCTTTAAACTTTTAAATATATATATATTTATACTATAATTCTAACTTTCACCTAAGATCGCTGATATGAAAGGCATCAGTAACCAAAAATAGGATCGAGAAGAAAAAGTGGAGCTCTTAAGAAAATTAGAAGAAAATACTCTAAAGTCCTCTGTCATTTAAGAAGGTGCACAACATTCAAGGCCACATTAGTCTAGTGATGTCAGAAATAAGTAGGGAGAAAACTTTCTCTGAAGTAATAAAATATATAAACAATTATCCAATATTGAGCAATAAAAGGGAGCAAGTTAAGAATCAAATGAGAACATGAAAACAAAATAGTGTAGACAATTTTAATAAACATTCTTGGTATTATTTTTCCAGAAATAGGACACTTCTAAACAGTGACTGAAAGTGAAACAATCTGTGCATGTTAGAATGACAGTTCAGTGCTCAGAGGATGAGGGACAAATGAAGCCACTGGGCTGATGCTCTGTGCACATTCTCCTTTTCTCCTCAATTCCCTTGTTCCTCCCAAGTCACATCCTCCACAATTATTGGCTTTTCATCTTCAAACTAAGGGTATATCTGACATCTCTAAAGTTAATTATGACTATAAAAAAACTGAATGAGTTTATTAGGACTCCTAATGTCTTGAACATCTCTGAGATTATGTTTCTCCCTGGTATTGACTAGCTAGGTAAATTTAGGCAACTGACATTTTTTTCTAATTAAACTTCTTTCTCTAAGTTTTTATTGAAACAGTACCTAACATTTGATTTGAGGCATAAAAGACTGTATTTTTCATTGATGATAGAGTGCCTCTTCATAAACAGTGCTCTTTTTTGGTAGATGAAAGAGGCACAAAAACTTTTGTTTGAATGGCTGAGAAAAGAAGAAAGAATTGAACCCTCAATTTCCCTTTATTTTCTGCTTTGGAGTCAGAATGATATGTTATTGTCTGGACCTATTCCATTGTACACATAAGGCAGACAATAGGATCTGTGGAAATGTTCATTTTTAGACCACCTAATAGCATCCATTTTGATAATTTCTTTTATTTTTAAGATTACAATGTAACTATAACATTTCCTCATCTTCCTTTCACACCCTCTACTTCCTCTTATATGCCCCTCTTAGCTCTCTTTCAAATTCATGGCCTATTTGTTCTTTAATTGCTCTTATGTACATATATGTATACATCTAAAGTTGAAAGACATTAGAAGTCAGACAGACAATTCAGGTAGCTTAGTGTACTTTTCACTTAGACATTTAAGATGGTTGACTTCTTGAGTCTTTTCCTCCGAAACAATAACAACATAAACAAACAATAAAAATAAGATAGTAGGCTTTTTCCTGTCAAAGACAACCATTTTGTGTTATTTTCAATTCTCAGGTTGTTGCAAGGTAAGAGGATATTCCCCATAACATGATCCAATCAATTTAGCTGTCTTTGACTGAATTATCCAATCTCCTGCAGTATCCCCAAGTAGCCCATTCCAAGGTAGCACATTCCCAAACATATAACCCAGTCCAAAGAAGCAGAAAATAACAACATCTTTAAGCCCCTTTATACACTTTACACCTTGGAAATCAGTTATTTAGCATCCTCTCATCTTTCTCTTTTCACCCTCTGATGTGGGACAATGATCTATATTCTGTCAATTATATTTTAAATAAACACTGATTGGCCAGTAGCCAGGCAAGTAGTATAGGCGAGATAACCAGACAAAACTTAGAGGTGGGTCAATGAGAACAGGAGAATTTTGGGAAGAAGGAAGTCCTAGTTTGTAGTTCTGACCCAGCCAAAGACCAAGCAAGATGTCGCGGCTAACATAGGCAAGAATAATGGGCTAATATAAGTTGTAAGAGTTAATAAGAAGCCTGAGATAGTGAGCCAATCAGTTTACAACTAATGTAGACTGTGTGATTTCTTTGGGACTTAAAGACTGTGGGGACCAGGCAGGACAGAAACTTCAGACAACAACCCTTCACTTTGTGTGTGTATATGTGCGTGTGCATGTGTGTGTGTGTGTGTGTGCGCGTGCATGCGTGTGTGTGTGTGTGTGCGCATGCGTGCGTGTGTGTGTGTGTGTGTGTGTGTGTGTGTGTGAATTCTTGCTTGGTGCTGAGACCTTGCTTTTGCCATGTTTTTTCTTCAAGTCAGCAGAGAAAACCAGAATTTGTTTTGTTCCTATGACTCTCGTCTAATTCATCCTGAAGGTATCAACATTATTTTTCAAGTCTAGAGAAACCTCTAGCCCCGTGTGCAAAACTATCTGGCATATGACTCCTATGTCTAGAGCAAAATATTTCCTAAACATTTCTAATATCCTGCTAGGATCTATTCCTCATTAGTTCACCTATCAATCAAGGTTACTTAAGATGTAAGAACTAAACCCACTGACTTAACTTAAGAGAAAAACTCATTAAACAGTTTATTTACTTTGGCTCTTTGCTTACTCAATGCTATTGGCTGAATGCGAAGTTGAAAAACTCTGTAAAATCAAATCTTGCAGTCAGCAGTTGTCAATGGGACATAGAAGGGCTTCAACATGTCTCATCATACCACTTGGCATCCATAAACATATTTTTTCTTTTCTGTTTATACTTCCTTTTTAATTAAAAAATATTTTTAAAGTGATTTTTTTAGATTAGGTACACAAATATTTCCAATAGTTTTGGTAGTGATATAGGGGATTGCTTAGGTTCTTCTCTTCCATAGCCAGAGTTGAACATCCAAGAGTCAGGAGACTGAGGTATGAAAAAGGGAGAACAGCTCTGTCCGTTTGGCATGGGAGAGGTCTAAGACCAGAAGTCCGCTCACCAGACACTGGCTTGGGTATTTTATGGGGATCCCGGTATTCCCATTTCTCCAACTGGTCCTGTTGAGACACTCTGTTCTGTTCATTCTGGTTTTGCTTTTCACAATTTCGTCTGGGAATCGCTTAGTCTGTCATATCTTTTGCTTTTCTGTCTACCTCCATTTCTCTAACCGTCTTTTGGGCATGAGTGGCATTTTCACAAACATCTCATTTTGAAGAGAGGAAAGCAACAAATAGAGCCAATTCTGAGCATGTGCATGTAATTAATATTTCTGTGATGAAGGTTATTTGATCAACCTAATTCAGTTCAAGCTACTTTAACAATTTAAAATGCCAGTCTTTTTGTTTATTTTTTCATTTCTCAGGAGTCTTTCATTTTTTATTGTTAAAAGAAAAATTTACATTTACTCCCCTTGTCCCAGGCCCTCCCGCTCCCCCAATAAACTTCTTCCCTCCCCCTGCTTCCTAAAGAGGGGGCAGGGTACCCTGCCCTGTGGGAAGCTCAAGGCCCTCCCTCCTCCATCCCAGCCCAAGAAGGTGAGCATCCATATAGACTAGGTTCCCGAAAAGCCAATACATGCAGAAGAAATAGGTCCCTGTGCCATTATCATTGGCTTCTCAGTCAGTCCCCAATGGCAGCCACATTCAGAGAGTCTGGTTTGGTCATATGCTCATTCAGTCCTGGTCCAGCTGGATTTGATGAGCTCCCAATAGATCAGGCACACTGTCTCAGGTAATGGGCCAGTCCCTCGCGGTCCTGACTTCCTTGCTCATCTTCTCCCACCTTTTGCTCTTTGACTGCACCTTGGGAGCTCAATCCTTTGTTCTGATGTGGATGTGTCCCATAGTCACGTTGATGAATATCTTGATCATCACCATAGAAATTTCACCTGATGGATGGAGATAGAGTCAGGAGTCTTTCAAACGTTCGATGGAGTCAAATGGAAGTTTTAGGAGGTCTCAATCTTTGGATCTTACTAAGCATGAGGAAGCACACTTCTTCCTTAAGGGAAGACTCTAGCAAAACAGAAGGTGGAGAAAATGAAAGCTCAGGCCCTGCAAGGAGGCTTGGAGTTTTAAAAATATTTGAAGAGTTTTCCTCCTCTCAGGATTAGTCAGTTTGAAGACAGACAGGATAGAGGAAGGGACCACAACTGTTGTGTAATGGTGTCCTGATTTTTGGCTTTGGACTTGATGAGTCAGTTCATCTGCAGAGGCCCTACTGGTAGAAGAAAAAAACTTGCAAGCCTTTGTATCATGCTGTAAGTCCTCAGGGTGAGGAAGAAAGCTAGCATCTAGGGTTCCTTCATCTTTATTGCCTACTCATGGCCCCTGTCCCTGTATTCTGCCTATCACAGAAACTGCCTAACTTTATTCCCTCATTTTTCCTTCTCAGAGGGACTTCTGTGACATATTTGAAGACACTGGCCACTTGAGCTTCTTCAGGCTATCTTCTTACACAAAAATCAAAGAAACACACTATCAGATGACATCCTAAGGTCCTAATGCAATATGTGTAAATTTACAAAAATGGAAAACTTCATGGAAATCAGACTGTAAGGAGAGGGCTGATCTGCAGCTTTTTTGTGTCTTCCTGTTGAGTGAGAGAAATGCGTGATGCTGACCAGTACTTGGAAATCTTGTCTCTTTACCCTTCATATGCTAACATCAGATGAGAATAAATTGATATGCATATTTCTAGTAATCTGTGAATCCATTCTGTTCTTAAATTTATAGATTATAATATGAGGTTCAATAATATATGCACTGTTCAAGTGAATATTCTATGGCCAGAATAGGAGGAAGAGGCTACAGGAATGACCTAAAGCTACCTGAAATGAATTCTTGAAAATAGTGCAGTGGAGTGAGAAAAAACATATTTACTAATTCCTATGCAACCTCAGGCTAAAATTGAGGACAACCTGACCGATTGGAATCCCATAGTCCTTACAACTCTAACTCACCTGCCTTTTTTCTATGTCTGTAACCACAAGGCTTTCTGCTCCCCTCCCTGATCAAACAGTGATACCATGGTAACAGAGCTATGCCTGCTTTTGTAAAATGTTCATATCTTACCGTGCTTGCCAACAACCACAACACCTGCATCACCTCAAAGAGCCAAGCTTATGGTTTTTCCATTTATAAAGCTCCTGCCTACTCTGGTTACTCTTTAGACTTATAGTAACAAGAATGTGTGTCCCTGGCTGGGTCTGTGTAGCTCAATTAAAGCTTCCAGTTCATAAAGAGCTTGTCCTGGTCTCTTTCTCTTGAGTGAGAACAGCCCAACTGCAACAACTGTTTATGTATAGAGGAGCATATTCCAGAGAACAAAGACATAATATAACACACAGTAAAATTTTTGTCTGTCTATTTAAATTTCATTTTTATAGTCTTGATTAATATAGACATAAACACAATGAAATGTCATTTTGAAAACTATGAGCATTAATATTTTTAAATAAGGTAGGCAGGTGAGATGACAGGAAGTTTTTTTTTCTTCCTTCCCCTTACTTATTTCATAAAATGGTTTTTATTAAGGGTAAGGGAGCACTAAGAAAACAAGACCCTTCATAAAGTATAGGGGTTACAGAGTAACCCTGAACCATCCTCTCTTTGAGGAGATGAGTAAGGGACTCAATGTTTGCCACTTTCACATTAGCAATATAATTGTCTTTCAGGAATTTCAACCTTAAATTAAACAAAAATGAGAAACTCTCATTTAATTTTTTCTCTTTCTTGTCAGAAGTTCTTCCTAGGTCCATCTAGAAATCCAGATATGATGGTTTCATAAACAGAAGAGAATGACAAACTTATTGGCAAATGACCCAGTTGAGAAGTAAAAGAGGAGACTGAAGTCATGGAGACCAAAAAGGACTCATGGAAGGATGAGACCTTCCCATGAACGGGGCCAGCACTCTTCCCTTGGGCCTGTAGAGAAGAGAGTCTCCCAAACTGAAGCACTCATTCCAGATTCCTCAGCCGAAAGCTCTGGGTGGTAGGTTGCCATCGGGGAAGTTTCCAGTAGCACTGTGTATGAGTGATTGGTTCTGGGTAATTGTTTTAGAAGAGAGTTAAGAGAACTTTATTATGGAACTCCAAGATCTTTCCTGAGATGTGCCGTTGTACTAAAAACAAAGCAAAATGGGAAAAGTCCTCATGCCAAATTCTGGGAAGCGCTAGGCTTCTATTTATTTTAATAGATTCTAAACGGTGATGATCATAGACACAGGATCTTTAGCCACAGGAGCCTGCATTCATGAGGAATGTGTACACAGGCCTCAATTCTTCAGGTGGCAGCCTGAGGGGAAAACTCAGACTCTATGGGAAAAGATGCTGAAGCTTCTGGGCCTGGCTGATAGACATGGTGATTATGTGCTGGTTATTAGTAATGAAACAAAGGCAGAGAGAAACACATTTTCAGAGAAAAGAGCTTACATTGCCTAAGTACTGATAGAATGTAGTAGGATTATATTATTAGAGCACAATTTTGAAGATGAAAAATTTCTCAAAAATATGGCATGTTTCTTTTTAGCCTTTTATAACAGAAGATGTCTGCATTGCTTAAGGAAAAGGTCCAAAATCTCCATATTTTTTAAAAATGAATATGATATTTTTCTAAATATAATAAGAGATCCAAAATAGGAATTAAAAGTTTCAAGGATGGATAATGTTTGTAAAAATATATGACTTTAGTGTACATTCATGTAATTCTATACTCAAGAGGCTAAAGCAGTAGAATCCTGAGTGAGCAACACAGTAAGTTCCAGGCCATCACAAGCTGTAAATTATTCCTCTTCTCAAAATTAAAAAAAAACAAATGAACTAAAAACAAAATATAGTGGCATACACTTGTGATCCTAGCACTTGGGAAATGAAGGCAAGAATAGAATCAGTTCAAAGCCTGTCTCAGTCATGTAGTGACTTTGAGGACAGACTCAGTTACATGGA
>JAQHUG010000132.1:5374379-5390628 GCA_028555095.1 Dicrostonyx torquatus
TGTTCTCCCTCTGCCTTTTGATTAATTTGGACAAGAGTTTGTCGATCTTGTTGACTTTCTCAAGAAACCAGTCCTTTGTTTCATTGATTCTTTGGATTGTTTTCTGTGTTTCTATGTGTATTTCTTTCTTTATGGCATAGTTCTTGCTCATCTATCTCCATCTGTCTTTAAGAGCAGCCATCTAATCAAAAGATTGAAATAATTATTTTTTTCTTCAGTGCATTTGAGGCGGTTTTTCACGCACAACTTTGCAGTGGAAGTTGTAGTGATCTCCTGATGCGGCTTTTCAGAGATAAGCCATGGTTATCTTATCATGGTAAATATATGGATGACTTTCCAGACATGAAAAATATAACTATGTGAAATAGCATGTAGCAATCATGAAAAGATGAGTAAGAACGGTTGTAGAGTATTATAAGAGGCCAGAATGTTAGCAATTTATTTGGAGTTATTTTATATTTTGAAAATTATAACATCATCAAGCTTCTGAATTATTTAAGAAATTACATTTAATCATCTCTATAAAAAAACTTCAGATGAAATTTAATCAATATAATTTAGTAATGTGGGTTATAGTTAAGAAAAGCGACCAACCTAAATGTGGTTTACAAAATCCTTCAGGTAGAAGACCGGTAATGCAAGATCAAGCTTGCATTTATCTTGGCTTTTACTGTGCAAGACCCAGAGGAAGGTGTCTTTTTTGCCAAACTTCTGTCTATATGTACAACTCAAATGAAAAAAACCTGTATTTAGATAATGAAGACAGAAAAAGTTCTTCATCAAGTCTCTTTGAGAGAGTATTTTGTGATGTCCAGGCAGCGCCTCTTCTCTTCAAGTGCAGTAGCTAACATTTTGTTCTTTATTGTCTAATCTGTCATTTTTTGCTAATCTCATTTCCCCCGCCAAAAATAGCAGTGCTATTTTTCTTTGACATTATGGCTCTTGGGGACACATTTAGCTTAAACAATATAGATTGTCTTGCTTCTGAAGTTCTCTCTCAGTTATGTAGTGCAGGCTCCACTATTAGTCATAATTCTGTACCATCCATCATAAGTGTGGCTTCCAATGATTGCCTCACTGCTGTTATGCTGCATCATTGATAATAAGTATACACGCAAGTCTTGGCTGTACAATCAACAAAGCTATAAATGATTATTTGCTTTCTGGTCATTTTTTGTCTAATACTCATCATTTTGTAGTGTCTACATAGAATGGTATCTTTCTGAACTCCAGCAAATTTTGGCACTCCAAATTCTTTCAAAGTGAGTGATCACTCTCTTTTTCAAGTACTGACAACAGTGTGGAGTAAGGGGAAAAGAACTGTAGGCATAGTGAAAATGATGTCATGTGTTTAGCATCGTTTATCACTCATCACACATAAAGAAAGGGTGGGAAGGTGGATATAGGAGAAATAACTCTTTTACAAATTCTGCAATTCCTGGTCCTACAGACTGGAGATGGCTTAAGAATCCATGTGGTAACCTAGAAAGGAAGTAGAGGGATCATAGATTTTCAAACATATTTAAGCCCCTGGTAACATGTGGGATGTTGAAGCTCTCTAAAGCAGTGTTACTAAACATCTTTTACCCGAGATCATCTTTTACTATGATCACCAAGCCGGCATCATTATACAAAGAAATACCATGTGATCCATCAAATAAACATCACATTTATCACCAAAAGCAATCTTTTTAGAAACAGAGCTCTCTGTTTGACTCCAAAGTCATGAATCCCAAAGTTTCAAGTGGTACCTGGTTCAACCCATGTAGGAAGGGAAATGGGGAGTGACAGGAAAGGACAAGAATAGGTGTCAAGAGAAGAAATGATCAAAAACTACATGGACAGAAGTCTGGTCTCTGGGTGCCCTCCTGGGTGGCATCATTGTTTCTGGCAAGAGCCTCTCATCAAACAACAACAACAAAAGGTGTCTTATTACAAGCCCAAGAACCTGGGGCATCTTGTGGCAAAGCTCCCACTTTTTCATCCAAATGGTATCATTTAGGTTTGAAATATTTCAGACAGATGATACTGGAGGTTTCAAAGTTATAGAATAATGAGAAAAGAGAAAGTATTTCTAGTTACTACATGAGGTCAAAATGTGGGCCAGTCTGCACTATCTCAGAGACAGGGAAGAATTTTGCAAGAAAATCAACTATCAGGTAATTATGTTTCATTTTTATGAGTTGGATTATTACTAGATCCAGGCATAAAGAAATTTATAATGGATTTTAGTCAGTCTCTCTGGAGTCTATTTCAAAGAAGCTTTGAGTCAACATTTACTGTCAACTGGACACTATTTTTTGAGGATCTATATGCTGTACTGTTGTTCTAAATTCTGAGTTACCTGCCTACTTCCTCTCTGAGAAACTTACTCCAAAGGGAAATGACCTTATATTCTTTTCAGATTATTAGTAAATTGTCCTTTCTCAGATGCAGATTTTTTTTTGGTTTGATTAAATTTTTGAGACACTTTTGTTTTGTAGGTCAGGCTGGCCTCAACATCACCATTCTTCTCCCTCTCTCTTTTTCATATTACAAGCATTGGGTGCCATGCTCAACTTTTCATTTTCTTTAAAATTCAAATTATTAAGAGTATTGAGGGGAGGGCTCTATCTGAAATCTGGGAATGATGGATGCTCGGGGAATCCCCAAAGCAGCAGTTAAGTAGAGCTATTTATGAGAGCAGCTGCTGAAAAATTCATTGTGCTTATTACTGAGTCATTTTCCTCCTAATCTTAGTCTCTAGCAAATATTTGTTGATTCAAAGATAGAACGTGACTCTCTTCTTTGAAAACAGACACTGAGATGGCATGTTACAGGAAACCTACCTGGGACACTTAGCAGAACCTCAAAGCACTGTTCCAAATTAAAATGTCACAAAATATAGGGAACTGGGAATGCCCCTCAGTGCTATGATACTTGCCTAGAGTGCAAGAGGTGCTTAACCAAGAAGAAATGGAAGAGGAAAGGGGAGAATGTGAGGAAGAGGAGAAGAGAAGGGAAAGGGAAACAACGTGGAACTTATGAAAGATATTTTTAAAAAATGAATATGGAATGTAGAGAACATATTTATATGTGTGTATAATACATATATGTATACATGTATACATAAATACACACAGAGAGAAAACAAAATAAAGTTCATCATTGTTATGTTCTATCACACTGATGAAAAGCCATGTCCCTTCTAACACTTCAACATGAGTCTGAATCCTCTAACTCTTAAGTGATCAAAGAGCCCATCATGCTCTCTGACTCCCTGCTTGGCTTCTGAGGAACCAAAGCCTTACATTTGATACAGCAGTTTCTGTCACTCAATCCTTAGGTCCATTGTACTTTACTAGAATGAAAGTTAAAACAAAATTGAAATCCAATTTTTCAGACATTTTCTGACACAACTGGATTCTCAAACCTAAATACATTTTTTATAAAAAAAATACTAGAAAGGGGGTAATATTAAACCCAAATCCCTTTTTTCAAAAGAAATGATGTGTCAGAATTGAAACCAGTTTCAGAAGGTATTGAGGAAAATATAATTCCATCTAATAAATGTGTGCAAAGAAAAGATAATTTACAAAATAAAATTTCTTCCTTTTTATTGATGTGCTTAGACTCAGATACAACAGCCTAAGAAAGGTACAGACAGAACTGATTTAAATGAGGTTTTGCATTGCCTGAATGAATTATTCATGAGATAAACAGCTCTGGTCAGTTGACATCTGCCTTGGGAATGCTGTAAAACATAAAAGTTTTTAGTGTAGGTTTGCTGTTTAGGTATTAAAAGCTATCACATTTTCTTTTTTAAAAACAGTATTTAATAAGAGAAAAGAAACCTGTGTTTATGATAAGCAAGTCTTTTATCCATGTTTTAGCACTTAGAGGAATGCCTTATCTTTACATATGTATTTTCAGTGAAATTTTGTTTTGAAATATGTCACTATGGTGATGGTGGTTGTGATCAGAGGTAGGGTCTCATTGTGTACTTTGGGTGGCCTTGGACATGCAATCTTTCTGCCTCAGTCTCCGGACTAACATACTTGCATGAATAAATCACCATAGCCAAGATTGAAAAAAAATATTTTTTTCTTTACAGGAAAAAGTTAAAAGACAGTACATAGATGTCAATACAGAAATACATTTTTAATTTTTATTTTTCCCCTTTACTAATATCACATATTTCTATTATACATTTGACAAACTAAAAAACTCATTTTGGCACCTCAATTTTTTTTTTAAAAAAAATCTTCTCTCACATATTACACCCTGACTATAGCTACAATACCTCACTTTTATCTAACTGCACACTGACTTTCATTTTCTTAGGTATGTTAGCTACCTTTTCTTTCCATTCTAGAAGCTAATACAAAGTGCTACATTGAAATTAATTATCATGCCCATCTGATGAGTGGCACTCTTTCTTTTTTTGTTATGTGTACCCTTATGTATCTGGAGGGGTTCTGAGAAGTACCGACAGCATATTTGTGTTTCTGTTACACTGAGTTTATGGGCTCTTAGGCAGAGCACCAATGACAAAATCCTCATCGCTCCATTGTAGCAGGAGACACCTGATGGCCAGGATACCACTGAAAATAAGTTTCATGGTTTGTTGAAGGTGTGCCAAACTCTTCGTCTTTTTACCTTTAAATATCTGCCATTGGGTGTGAGTTTCTAAGTCTGGCTCACCTTCAAGTGTGTGTGTGTGCATGCATGTGCGTTGTGCGTGTGTGTGTGTGTGTGTCATCTATGCATGAGTTTCTGTGCCTCTATGAAGAAATGCACTTGTTAAATGGGTTCTTAGTTGAGAGAAAAGATCACTCTGACTGCCCAGTTAGTTATTTAGTCATTTGCTAACTTTAGAATAGATTGGATTATAATTATCTGTACTATTTCTCTAGTTTCTCTTATTGTTCTAACTTTGACCATTGAGTACCCTCTGTGGTTGTGTTCTTTGTCCAAGCTCACTTTTTCAGCCCTTAGTATTTTGAGCATGTTTATACTTCCTGGTTTTTCAAGTCTTCTATGATCATTTTAAATAGACCCTTCTTCACTGAACACTGGTTTCTTTTGTTACAAAATGATATCTAGCAGCTAAGAGCTAGACCCTGGGTGTGTTTGCTGCTTGAATGTCTCTCTATGTAGACCTTACTCATAGAAGTTGGTAATATGCTTAATAATGTTAATAATATATGTGAAAAACACACCTTACTTATTTTTCTGTCTGTCTATATTGTAATATTACTTCATGCCAGAAGCCTTGAATACTTCAGTACTGCAGGATTAATTCTAACTCTTTTCTTTTCTGAGGTTCCCTCTCACACTCAATAATAGTTTCCTTCTTCATTAGCAAAAAATAGCAAAATATATTTTATTTTTAAATTTTGTTCACATTCCTTTTTATCTTTGAATATTTTTGTGCAACCTGTGTGTAGCATATTAATTGCCCAGAACATAAGTTGTCTTAACAATATAAGACATGTCTAGGCCTCAAATAGCTCATATCATATTCACATGTACCTTGTTAATTTTGAATATTTTATCATTAATATATGTGCCAACTGTGCTTTGCATGCCAGTGAAGACCACAAGAAGGGCTAGGAATAGTGATGGCTGAATAATCGAACTTAATAAAATGGTCCCCCTGTGGCCTCTGGTTCTATGAAGCTGTAGATCTTCAGGACTCAAGCAGAGTGGCACACAGGAATTACTTAGGAGTTTAGAAAAATGCAAATGCTTGGTTCTCTGTTAAAGAGATGCAGATTTATTTCTTGTGGGGGATATGGGACATTTAAAGCATTTAAAGACTGCCCAGGATTCTGAAGTGGAGCCAAGTTAAGGAGTTCTCCTCCCTGGTCTAAGCTGAGACTCATTGCATCTTAGAGCTGCCTTGTTTTCTTAATGAATATAATCCCTGATAAGTAAATGGAAAAACACAACATATATATGACTTTGGAAAATGGGGCCTTTTGTGTTGTTATGTCATTGTAGCTGTTATAATATGAAAAAGTCAATACTAGTTTGACAAAAACATAATCTAATTTTTTAAAATTATATTTGCGTGGTGTGTGTGTGTGTGTGTGTGTGTGTGTGTGTGTATTGGTGGATATGCATACGTGAGTATGGGAAAGCCACAGTACAACCTGAGACATTCTTCCTCAGGAGACATCCACTTTTCTTTTATCGTCCTAGATCTGCTTTGTCAGTGCTGGAATTACAAGCAAATATACCATGCTCAGCTATTTTACAGGGCTTCTTACTGAAATAGCTCTCCAATCCTTGTAATCTATAAAGATTTTAACACATCAATATAACAGAAGAGAAAATATGTCAGTATCATTTCTTCCCTATTTATTTTCATGGTTTGGAACACAAATCTTGATACGTAGGATTTTTCATGGACTACTGTGAAAGCCTCAGACACACCTTCACAGCTCACTTTGAATTAAACAATGTATTCTAGCTTTAATCAGTGACTTAGAGCAGGAAATGAAAAGTGCTTTATGATTTACTCAGTTTAATAAACCCACTACAGATGTGGGTGATGCACTGTAAATTTTAGTATTCAGCTGGAACCAACATAAATGTTTGAACTCAGAAAGTTTCAGTGGTATGTATTAATGTTATGCATTTCGTATAAGAGGATATATTTTTTTTAAATAGAAGAAAACAAATGGACACCAGAGTGAGATTTCCTTATCGCAGGTTTTAAATATGAGGTCTATGGTCTGTATTTTTTAAAAATAAACTTAAAATAAAATTTTGGGCTTCTATTCATTTTAATCATTAACTTGGAAGCTAATTGTACATGAAAATAAAAATTTAGGATAACAGTTTTTCTACAACTGTATTATAAAGCTTGAAGACACATTACTTTGCATTACTTTTGACTGAAGAGATATTAAGATACACTGATATCTTTAATGATCCCAACCACAGAAATGACTGCTTCATTCTGGAATACACTATTAATTTTATATGGTAATCTTCTGTGGCACCTCCACATAAACTTTTGATGGAAACAATCATTTCAAAGTATGATGGGCTGGCTTCTGAGAAGGAGCATCCTATGATGATAAATTTTGATTGTAAAACTGTTGGGGTTTAGAAATATTTGGGAGAAAAATATTTTGATGTGTCTCTAGGATATTTTCAGATAGGTTAAATGGAAGTGGGAACACCCATCCTGAATGTGGCTGGCATTATTCCATGGGCTGGTGTCCTAGGCTAAATAAAAAGGAGCAAGGTGAACTAAATACCAACACTTATCACCCTGCGCTCCTGACTGCAGACTCAGTGTGACCTGTCACCTCCTCTTCCTGCTGCTATGACTTCCTACTCAAACAGACTGCACTCTCAAATTGTGAGGGAAAATAAGCTTGTTCTTCCTCATGAGGTTTTGTTTCTGACACTTTTAGCTCAGCAACGATCAAAGTAAGAAATGCCTGTCTGTGAGGAAGCATGTCACAGACTTCAGGTAGATACTAAAAGGCTTGCAATAACATACCCCAGAAATCCCCAAATGCCACTGGTACTATTTTCATCCAGCTAGCCCAGGTCACAAGTGTAGAAATCAGATTGGCAGAAAAACATTGAAGGTGGCTGTAGCTGAAACTGTATACCATCAGAAAATTTGATTCAATTGTGAACAAAATGAAGTTGGTCTTTAAACTTTTCCTGTAACTTGTTAGCCACACAAGAATGTGCTTGAAAGTAAAATGGACCCAAATATGAAGGCGTTGAGACATCACAGAATAGAATTGTGCACGTATGTGTGTGTTTCATAATTTATCATTGGCTCTTACTCATGCTTCAGTATTCTTCCTTGTGATGCTGGACTGTGATTATGACAATTGTCCCTTGACTACTGGATTCCTCCCATGCTCAGCCTTTAGGGGGACTATTGGAAAGCATAGCATTGGTAACAAAGGAGGGGTGTGATCCTATTATCTCAGCAGAACTTTAATAGCAGCAATGCCAGATTCTAAGGTTGACTTTTTATATTCCCTGTATTATGTTTGTTCGTCATGATGCAAACATCAAAAGAGATACCTTTCTGGAGACACAGGCTGAGTTATTAAAGGTCCATATACGTGTTCAGACTTTAATATCCTTTCCCTTTCCTGACTTCAGAGGTGTGTAGTATTCTTGTCAATTCTCTAATATTTGTTCAATCAACTTTCTAACCTAAATTAGTCTGCAGTATGACTGTAATGTTCTGATCTCTTATTTTCCTGGCCTTGATGCAGACAATTACCTTATGTAGCTGACATATCTGCCTGGCATGAAAAGAGAGTATCAGTCCAAAAGTTATCTTCATGGTAAAACCATTGTGCTTGGCACCATAAAGCTTTAAAAAGACAAATTCTAGGAACATTTCATGTGTCATAGAATGAACTTGACAATTCAAAGTGTTGTCCAAATGAATAGGTCTATTTCTATACCCACTGTGCAGTCAAAAATCAACTTGAACTTCCTGTCCTTTTGCCATTACCTCTAAAATGTTGGGACTATAGGACTGCACCATCTTATCCATTATATTACTGAGTCCATACTGAGAATGGACTCAGGACCTTATGTAAACTAAGCAAGCAATTCACCAACTGAATTTTATTTTGTTATAGTTTAATTAACTTAGTTTCTGTGATGGTTAATTTTCATTGTCAACTTGAGTGGATTTGGAAATCACCATAGGAACTGTCCCTTATTTGTCTATGAGGGTTTTGAACAGGACATGAAGATCTAACCTAAATATTGTGGACCATTTACAAGACCATTCTCTAGCTGGGGTAGTAGTTTATACATACATACACACACACACACACACACACACACACACACACACACACATATATATATATAATGCACACACACACACACATATATATATATAATGTGTAAGTGCGCATACATATATCTATAGTGTGTGTTATATGTATGAATCTGTGTATGTGTTAAAAATGTATAAAAAGGTAGAATTGTGCTATTGTCTATATACAATCATTTGCACTTTTCTCATACCTTGTTTATATATTACAGAGAATATTTAATATAATGAACTGATGTGCAGTCTATGAAAGAACTATCATATGCCAGTACAAACGATGGGAAAAGCAAACAAATATAAAACAGGACACTGGCTTAAGGAATAATATACCATATGGAAACCTTGTCATAGATAGTTTATTATTCAAGCCACATTTGTGATCTAAGCAAGGGAAGTGTTCTTCTGTAGACTTAATTATTCTTGTATAGGGGACCAAAAGAAGCTAAAAGTGGAAATATTAATGTTGCCAATTTAAAAAGTCTTTAAAATCAAATTTACGAATGTGTTTCTTAATAACCACCACTATAAAGCAGTACCTTCCCACTCTCTCAAACATTTCCTTCATGTGATTTGCAACCCACAAAATCCATGGATTTTTCTGGTAGATATTTTCCTCTATAGGATTTTATCCCAATGTAAGCTTTTCTTGTTGCTTTGCCTTCCCTTCCTCCACTCTTTCAAACAAGAAAGCACTTTCAGGTGATTGTCAGAGAGGCCAGTTGAAGGGGCTGCCATTTTTCTTCCCTCTCCTATAGAGCCAAACCGATACTGCAGTTACATAGAAAATATACCTTTTGATGGTTCTTTTATGAAAAGCATTAGCTTTTTTTTCATGTCAAGTGTGTTTATTTAAAAGCATTTCAGATTGATATTGTCAAAGACCCTGCTGCTAGAGCCTGCCACTTCATTATGCCAGGGCAGCGGGGCCCTCCTGTGGTCCATATCAGATGACAGCAGCAGGAGGCAGAGGGGCATAATTTGAAAAATAGAATCTAATGATTTTGTTTTTTTCAGTCAGCAGGAGGAGGGCTCCCTACAGATGCACAAGCCTGTGCCGGCAAAGGTGTAGGTGATCTGTCACACACCATTAGAAACCTGGGGGACTACAGGCTAGGATTTGAGAGAGATTAAATAATACACAGGGATAAGAAAAGGCATTTTATAGAGATAAAAGGAGAAAATATATGAAAGAAAAGAAAAAGCGATAGTTGGATAAAGGAGGATAGCAGTTCAGAGAATAGCAGGTCTAATTTGATAATGTCTGTTGGTCATGCTTCCTTTTCATTTTATGTTTTGGTTATCAAGGTGAGCCATTTTCATGTGTGCTTTTCTTGATGTCTTTTGGTGACAAATGAGAGCATATTAGTTGAGACTGAAAAACTATTATTCATCCTAACATTAGTCAAATAATATTAGACACATTCTTACTAAAACTTACCATTCATCTATGCCTCATATGACTGATGAGAATTTAAAGTCCTCAATATTTTTAGCAGTAAATTTTATTTTTTTTAAAAAAAAATCTGTATTTTAGTAATTGAGGATACTTTCAGTATCCTCTTGGCTAGCAAGGAGTTAGGAGAGGGACTCAACACAGAAATTCAGACAGCCCATTCTGAGACTAATAGGTAGCATCACAGTTCAGAAAGTTATTGAGAAAATGCCTTTTCAAGTCTAGTTCCCAAGAAACATCCCTATCTTGTGCTGAGATGGGAGCCCTGCTGTTTCTGCCAGCAGGGCATCCTGAGTACTGAGCTTCAGTACTCAGACTGCTCACTTTCTTGGTCATAAGCTTACCTACAGCTATGAGTCACACATTCAAATCTTCAATCTTAAAATTAAACTGAAATTAAACCTCCTTGGGTCTTCATGAAGGTCAAATAACCTCTTCAACTTAATTGAGAGTTAGTTTTGACAGATTATTTATATTTCTTTTAAAATGGCTCCAGAAAAACAAAAGTACTTCCCAATTTTTTCTTTCGTTGTTTAATTAAGTCTGTTCCTTGATAAGCTGATACATATGGATGACACATTTTGGTTGCTCTCTGTCTGCACTTTCTCTTACCTCTAACCTGCACCATCAACCAAATCAGAAAAATTCTAGATTCTTACCTTATGATAGGTTCTTCTGTGTCACCATTTGAGTTAGAATTTTCCATTAGAGCATAGTGGGATCACCAGTGGAAATACAACTCTCCATGAATCCAGCAGTAGCTCATAGTTCAGTGTGAGGATTAGGGCCTCCGAAGCATTCCTTCATTCATGTCTGACTGTTTATTGCACACAGAACAGTGCAGGTAACTGCAGCTTTTTGAGTTGCTGGTTAGAGTGGCTGGGTCTTCTTCTTGCTTCTACATTCTTCCTGTCCCATCTCGTTTTCCCCTGAGCCTTAGAGAAGATGGCACTAAAAGCTTTCTTAAACATGAGTATTCATTCACACTTACTTTCAGCACCGTTTATAACCTTGAGTTTCTGCATTCATTATAAATAAAGGACTCTTTTAGTAAGGTTAACAGTAGTAGTTGTCTATGGGTGTAAATTTAAGTATTTAGAATGCATTTTGACATTGTGCTGATTAAACTAAGCAATGTTATTTAGTTGTCCCATGACATGTATGACCTTCTATTTCATGGATTTTTGACAAGTTTTATAGCATCAGTAATTGATTCCATTCTATGGAATTGGTCTCAAATCCAATCAGAGAGGCTGGATACCGCCATATTAGTAATGTCACTATTGCATGAGAGAGGGTACATTTTGTCCAGCACATGGGTTTATAATTCACATGGCCTACAACTGAATAAGACAACTGATGCTATTTGTTTCTCCCAGGAGCTTGAATATCACTGTCTGGAACTATGTGTTTCAGTAAATACATTATAGTGCGTACAATAAAAATGTATTGTCTCTCAATAATGAGAAATTTGGAATGGAAACAAAATGGCTTTTTAATATATAAGCCTTAGTGTTTGCCATTTTTCCTCTTCTTCAAAAATAAAATCTAATTTTCAGAATTGTATGGAGACAATTATAAAGTTTTGTTGGAAAATTTGAATCTTAGGCATTTATCTACATTCTGCTAACATAAGGAGGATATCTTAGGAGACCAAAAAGGAAAAAGTATAATATTGTCAGAAGTTAATAAACTATAATGAATATAAATATCCATAAGAACAATTGAGCCTCATTGGAACATATAAAATTCCAACTCTGTGGGTACTCTGGGTTTGTTCTTGTTTTGTTTTTATATTTTGCTGACATTCAAATTCATAGATGCCATTACCTCTCCATATTTTGCTTTATCACCAGCTTTCTGTGCCCTTTAGCTTTATAAAAGTGTTTCTAGCAATCTAAACTTTGAGGCATTTTTAGAACATCATTAGTTTTATTATTTATGTCTTGTTACACATGTGAAAAATAAGTTGGAAGACAATCATAAAAAGAGGCAGAGTTTCAACCAAAATTTCTTTTGTGTACTTTTGTCTCTGTTTAGGATAAGTCTAAGGGCATTTCAATGCACCTGTCACATTTAAATACCTAATGTCCCTTTATATAACACAGAAATGTTAGAATACAAAAATAGATGATGCACCTGCTTTCTACCTCCAGAAAAATATTTTTATGAAAATGTAGTCTTTAAAAAGGTGGTTGATTCAAAATAATTATATTAAAATTGTTTTTCCATGTAGCGATAATAGTAGTTATAATATACAATTTATAAAAATCTTATATCACACCTATAAAATGAATTGCATAATTAAAAAAAATCCTAAAAGTCAGCTCAAACTTCACAGGAGATATAAAACCATCAATTATTAAGATAGTTAAATAAATGGAAACGTCATCCTGACTGAAGATTGTAATGATTAGTTTTTGGCATATTTTTAGATCTGGACTATATTGTCCAATTCTATCAAAGTCTAATCAAAGTATTCCTGTGAAAGCATTTGTAGATGTAGTTTGTATCTAGGGTCTTTTCTTGATAGTATGGGTTGGTCTTACCCAAATGAGGTTAAAATCATCCAAAGTAAAACAGATTCATTTGAGGAAGAATTAACAGTCCCTAAAGTCTGAGGTATTCTTCCTTGGTGAATTCCAGGCCACTAACATGCAACATACATATCGTTGCATATTTGCATGTCTGGGACACCACTTAGACTAAGTACAATACTTATTGTTGACACATGGTCCTTGTTATTCTGCTCATGTCTGGTGTGCTCTCTGTCAAATGAGCTAAGGCAGCAACATGTTTGAACTATTTCCTCTCTACCTTAATTTCTTCAGTTGCTTTATTTTCATCTTGGAGCCCAGGTTTTGTTATTGGTTTCGACCTGTTTTGCATCATCAATAGAATTGTTCAAGTTTTTTTTTTCATCTGTTTATGTACCCTGCATTTCTTTTTCTTGTTGCCACTGCTGTGATGCCAGGGAGAGCTTGTTTTAAGAAAGGGAGGAGTAATTTACAACCACACCCAGGTCTCCTAATCTTATTGAGGGGAGTTTGTGATTTTTGCCCAGTTGGTATTCTCTTAAATAAACTTCTCTGTGGGTCATCAATAAAACTGGATATGTTTCTCCCATTTAAACTTTTGCACTGCAAACCTGGCTATGATTGCAAGAAGACATTTTGTCAAGTTTTTTTAATCAGTCTGTGGTTTGAGGTTATGAAGTTTGTGTTTGTAGTTAGGTAGTAATTAGATTGAGAATCCAAAGCTGTAGAATATTGTTACCTCTCACAGGCACATGTAACACTAAATCATGTTAGCCTCCAACAAAACAGTTCCCTTTTCCTGAATGTTGTGCCCTTACAATTCCAACTCTTTTTTAATGTCTTTCTTAAAGACATCATTTCAGTAAGAATAATTTGGGAATTTAGCTGTCACCATTTGAAGGACAACATCATATGAGCAAATTAGTTTATTGAGTGAATTCTTCTAAAAGTGAAAGAATAAAATTCATCATGTTTTAATGGGCAACATTATTTATATGCAGAACCTTTTAAACCACGTTTATATTAAACATTTTTTCCCTTGCCTAAAATATTCCCTGGTAAAAGATAGTAAGCAATTATGGAGAACAGAAGCAAGCAACAAAGGGAACGAGCCTAGTGGAGCCTTCTGCTATTGTGTTCCAGTTTTTCCATATTTTTTTGTGTTTCCAACTTGTTTTATAGTTACTTCCACAACCCCCTTGTCTAAAGGTAGAGACAGTTTTTATCATGTCTTCCAAGATCCCCAAAAGTCAGTTTCCTCTAAGACTCCTTCCGTACAATTTAAACCTTGGACCACAGCATAATTAAAAAAGAGAGGATGAAGGGTTTACTAATAAAAATGTCCAGGAATTTTTAATAGAAGAATTTAGAATTCTCTGGGAGTATTAATGGCTTATTGCCAGTTGATCTGTATCAGGATACTAAATTTATACCCACAGAACTATTGCAGAGGCTCTAAAGGACAATACTGTTTGTAAGTAAGTTACATCTATTCTTCACATTCTGTCTTCTCTACTATATTTAATTGTTACAAGGGACATTAAATTCCAAAAACTGTCACTTCTTTAAAAAATTATGGACAAGATGATAGAGGAAAATAGATTTATTTGCATCTGGGCCAACCCAAGAAGAGAAATTCTTGATTGTCTCTGTAGCTATGTTCTGTCTTCTAGGGGAGTGTTAGCCATTTATGCAGGTTACCTCCATTCAAAACCTTTGTTGTTCTCCAGTATTTGAGGTTTTAAAAGTTTTTATATGTGTATATATTATATATTGAATCTATAAACTTTCATATAACTTTTTTTCCACTCGTCCTCTTCCCAGTATTAACTCCGTTTGCCCCCTTATGCAGACATAAAGCTTTATTTCTACTTTTAGGTGTTTTACACACATACACACACACACACACACACACACACACACGGTTTGTGTATTTATATAAAATCTAAGAGCTGCATAATATGAAATCAAAGAATTTAAGTTTTAAAACAAAACAAAACAAAATGACGATTCACAGCTATACATGATGACCCACCCCTATAATCTCACCATTTATTGTGGGTGTGGAAGACAGACAAATCACTCTGTATTACTGGCAAGTCTGGGCTATGTAGAATGATCCTCATTCAAATAACAAAAGCCAAACCCCCAAATCAAACAAACAAATACACAAAAAAAAGAACTGGAGACTCAGCACCTAAGAACTCTTGTAATTCTTCCAAGAAAAAAAAAAGAGAGAGAGAGAAACTACTTTCACTTTCCTTTAAGAAAATGGTGATTTATAACCTTATCACATGTAAGTCAGGCCAATAGGATCTGACAACTTTTGGCCTCTGCAGGTACTAAAACATGTAGTATACACACATATATGCAGTCAAGCACTCATACATATAAAGTAAAAATAAATTTTCAAAAGACACATAAAGATTTCTTTGTAGCAAGGTATATTATTAGTGTATGACTTTGATAAATATGTATAAATTAAGACAGAAGAAATCCAGACTTACTGCAACTCTTACAAAAAAAATTGAGAAGATTCTTAGGTTTGATGATATATTATTAGCACTATTTGTAATAACAGTCAAAAATACATGGCATTTAATTGTATGATATTAAAACTGCAGAAAAACAACTAAAGAAAGCAGAACAGGGCAATATTTTAAGTACAGAAGTAAAAGGATAAAAGTTATAATACAGTTTCTGTTCAAAACATGTGGCACATAGCAAAATGCTACCTTTAAACTATTGAAACAAAATAAATAACCAACTGTACTTCTGTGTTGAAATTTATAATGAAACAAGACTTATCACTATCAAACAAAAAGCAGAAGGAATGTGAGGTCAGAAGACTTTCTAGCAATGAAGATAACTGTGTAATTAAGTTGTAGTAGTATTGGCATACTACCAAACTATAGAGTATGGACAAGTGTACTGAATGTCAGCATTTCCAGAAGAGTTGCAAAGAAAGAGCTATGTTCTTATTTAAGACACTGGTACTCAATGTGAAGTTGGGAAGACACAAATTGCTAATGTCAGTCCAAGAAGAAATGGAAAACCTGAAAGTCACGTCACCAAAAAAATTGAATTGTTACTTAATCACTCATAAAGAAGAAAATTCAAGGTCAGATTATTTTCTTGGAAATTTGTGAAAACAGATAATAGCACCATTATTGAGAAATAAAAAAAAATGGAGGTAGAGGGACTTTAAAGTTCACCTTTAGAGATTTGTATTACTCCATAACTGAAGCCAGATTTGTCAGCTAAGAAATAAGAAAACAAAGAAAAAGAAAAAGAAGGGGTAAGAGGAAGGATTAGAAGAAAAAGAAGAGAAGGAAAAGAAGGGGGAGGAGAATCAACAAATAAATGGGATCAATTTATTTTCCATGATCACAGCCTAAAACTTACTTTATAATGTTAATTAAATAAAGATTATATATA
>JAQHUG010000132.1:5396379-5408393 GCA_028555095.1 Dicrostonyx torquatus
TAAGGAAGCAGGGGGAGGGAGGTGGGGACAAGGGAGTACATGTAAATTTTTCTTTCGACAATAAAAAAAAAAAAAACTCAAAAAAAGAAAGTTTTTTAAAGGATTGCTTGAAATTCCTAACATTGTATGAACAGGATTAAGAACATTGGCCATCAGGTACATGAGACTTTTCTTAACTCTTTCAGGTTTGCTAAATCTTCTATAGTACCAGAACGACTTTGCAATTTAAGCTGTGTTTTAGGCATAAGGAAGCAATAACAGCAAACCTGTGAATCATGTAGTTGGATGAGCTCTCATGTATTTTTGTTTTAAGCAAGGGTAATTACAAAAATTACATGCATGGATCCTTCTATATCAGCTAATTAGGAAGAAATTAAGTAAGTGCAGCATCATGAACTCCAATATCACATAATAGTCTCTCTGGCTGTTGATGGTAGGATATTATTTTGGGGATTGTTATTAGAAGGGTGTGGAAAACTGTTACAGAATGTAATTTTAAGTTACACTAGTGCAGAAGCCTGATCCTGGCTTGTGAGGAATGCAGATAAAAGTATAAAAAACATTTTTCTTCAAGAAGCTTTCTGTGGGAAGCAGCAGAGAGTGGCATGGAGAAAAATCCCTAATAAGAGCAGCTTTGAAGCTGAGAAGACTGTATAAAACACAACTGAGCACAAATTGAGTTGGAGTTTGAGGTGGAAACTAGCTGTAAAATTAGTGCCTGAGTCCCATCTAAAAACACAGACTCCTGGTAGAACCCATGAAGTAGATCCTCACAGATAGAAAGCAAGTAAAGACATTGAGGCAGGACAATTGTGGATTATTAAAGAACTTATTGCAAGTTACTATTATTAATATTAAAAATTATTATTATTATGGACTTTAGGACATTTTTTTGAGTTGAAATTAAAAAGCAAGTGATTAACAACCATGAAATAAGACACATTTACTTTATGTATATTTGCAAACTAATACAAAAGACTAAAATATTGTTATAACAATAGGTATCTCTTATAGATTAAAATACCAAAAATCTGTTTCTGAAATATAAAAACAACTACAATGTAATGTTTAAGTTATACATAATGTATACCATTGTTCAGGATTATTTAGAGCTTCAATTCTTCATCTTATACGAAAGAAGAAAATTAGCTATTTATGTTTTTATCTGATATAAATGGTTAAAGACTGAGTAGGCTGACGCATTATATATAAGGAGGACACATTAAGATCCCCTGTGTAATAACTTGCATTGATTTGCTGAGAATCTCATAGCTAGGGAGCCTTTAGGCCTTAGGGGCAAACCTGCTGCTATTAGTTTGCTAAATGGACATGATATCAACCTAACTTCTCAATATGAGTCTCCATAATTATAGATCACCTCAGTTCAGTTTTCATCATCATAAAGTGTTTGTATGCAATGAGTGGACTCATAACTTGTCAAAGGGTAGAGAACAAATATAAGCTGTTTTCAGTCTCAAATGGGATATATCATATCCCTTGTGAAAGGATCAGGGATCTTTGTAGAAGATGAAGAGTGAAATATGTGAGAACCAGAGACAATGGATGGTTTAGTCACAACAGTAGTTTCTGGATATGACAGGAAGTGTGGCAGGTGGGGTTGCTTGTACAAGAACTACACTAGGTAAGTCAGTCAGTAGTCCAACACGGAAGGGGAAGGGACCTGCAAATCTCTAATCCTAGCTAAAGAGTTTATGGCTATGAGGGGAGAGAGGGTCAGTAAGTAGACCACACACCATGGGCATTCCAATAGCCACATGTGTATGCACAACACTAATTGGACTCTGTGAAGTTTGGGAAGGGAATGGAGGATCCAGAAAGAGTTGGATGGGGGAGAAGAGGACAAATATAAAGGAAATGCGTTTTGCATATGTATGGAATTCTCAAAGCATATTTTTAATATTATGTTTCAGAAAGATGTACTATGAAGAACACAGGGGTTGTTTTTACTTAAAATGAATAGGGCGTGTACTTTAGTTTAGAGGAAACCTGGTTAAAAATAAATCCTTGACTGCTCTTTAAATGCTAAACAGGTTCAGAACTGTGCCATCAAAATAAAAATCTTAAAATGCATGGGTATTTTAGAATTCCAAAGATGTTGCTTACTAAATGCTTTAAAACCTTCAAGCAGTTTTAAATAGGGCAGAAATTGGTTTTATACTACTATTATTCATTATTAAAGGGTAAAGGTTCATGACAAATATGTACTTTGTGTAAAGATGTTTTTCATACCATAAGACTGTCAACAAAATAGTCATAACTACTTTTACTTAGTTAGATATGGCTATATTTTATGGTTGTTTACACCTCATTTGTAAAAAGATCAGTGTTCAGCTAGTAAATATATAAAAGCTTCCATCAGTGTTATGATTTCAAGCTAATATTGGAAAAAATGAGTAAACATTTGTAGAATCATGAATAGTCACACGCAATTCAGATTTTTTATCCACTTATCACACACCAAGGAGAATATAAGCAATAATCTTTAAAAGTCTAAGATCTGAACTACTTTTAGTTAGCCAACACCTTTCTTTTAACCCTTAGCTTTATTTTACAGGAAGAGAGGGGTCTGTTGTCCAGTTTACATAGTTTGTAATATTAATAGAGTATTCAAAATATTGTGATGCTCATGTGCTCTGTTTCAATATAATTAAATAATGGGAATTTTGTATAGGCTTGTTATTTTTACAGAAGATAAGTTTATAAGTTAGTTCTTTTGACAGTAGAAAAGTTCTCAGAAAAAAATGTATACCACAGAGAATTTAATTGCACAAATTTATGGTACTAGACTGCCAAATGAAAGTGTAGATATTTAATGGTAGTTCAATATAGCTTCAGCAAGGAGCTGAGAGCTGATTAATGGAAATATATTTATATTTTTGTTTGTCTATGTCTGAATAGGTCAAACACTCAAAAATTTCAATTTCAAAACAAATATTGTTGTTTCATTTAGACCTATGTTTGATTTTTTTCTGCGTTATAAATGGAATGTTGAGAAATCTATTAGGGATAAAATGATTTTCTTAAAACAATGTATGATTTTTCAGTAGTTCTTTGACTTACTGTTTCAATGTTCAAAATATTATCATAAAACCTACAGAAAATTAATGTTCAGGGAAGTTTAATGTTGTAACAGTAGGAAGCCCATACAGGAACAGAAGGGATTTACAAGGTAACAAAATGACCTAACTAGGGAGCCAATTAACAGAGTATATTTCTTAAATAATACTCTAATTTTTTATGAAACACAAGACAATATTGGAATAGGGTTCCAGAATAAACTCAGATTAGGTTTAGATAATATTAATTCTTTTCAAGATCATAAGTGTGGTGAAGTATTAATGATATTTATTTTACTCAACAGTTATGGGGATTTTTGCTGTGTGCTTCTGAAAAGGGATTATTCTATTCAAGTTTTGCCACAATGGTAGGGCTTGAAAAAAAAAGTAGCTTATGATGTAAGTAGATATTTCTCATTCTCCAGTAAAAGCTAGTAGTATATCAATGATTGCTTAATAACGTATGCAAATATGTAGAAAGACATATCTATTAAGAAAATTATAGGATATTATATTATCAGTATAATTAGGCAAGAAAAACAGCATGATGAATGAAATAATTTTATAATTTTACTTTCATCCAACACTCATAAGGATGGATACTTATATAGTACAATAATATAAGCATAAAATAATAAAGTATGTTAGGAATATAAAAGAGTTTACAGTGCACTCTAGGGGACCACCAACACAAAATTATTATAATTAACTCTCATACTGGATATTGATAGAGAGCAAGTCAGTATTCAATGCTTATTCACATATTTCTTTATTCATAAAATACAATCAAAACAACCACCTTTCCAGAATTTTCCCGGTAAGTAGAACTAACAGTCATTATGTAAATGTGTGCTCATGTGTATGGGAGTTGTTCTTGTGGTATACGCACAAAGAATTTTAAGGATCCAACACATACAAGTAAATATTTCTGACTAGTCTATGTAGGTGTGATTGATATAAACACTCCTTATTAGCACTGTTATTGCTATGTCCCAAAGCTTTGGAATGTTGTATCTTTGTTTTTATATATATGAAGAGATCCTTTATTTACCTCCTCAATTTTTTATCATCATGTGGAATATTACTTTAACTGTGTAAAGGCGTGTTATATTTGTTTCTGCTGACTTTGTTTAATGATTTCAGGATATGTTACATTTATTTATGCTGTATTTGTTTAGTTATGAAAAGATGTGTTGCTGTTTCATTTCACCTACCTAAGGTACCTAATTGGTCTAATAAAAAACTGAACAGCCAATAGCTAGATGGGAGAGGATAGGCAGACAGAGAAAATAAGAAGAATAAGAAATCTAGGCTCCAGGAGAATGAAAGAAGAGAGCACAGAATGAGGGAGAAAAAGAGGTAAACTCCCAGGGCCAGCCACACAGACAGCCACCAGCCAGCAGATACAGAGTAGGTCATACAAGAAGAAAGGTAACCCCCCCCAAAAAGAGGTAGATAAAATGAAATTGGTTAGTTTATGTTAAAAAGAACTAGCCAGAAATGAGCCAAAGCTTGCTGAGCATTCAAAACTAACAGTTAGTCTCCATGTCATGATTTGGGAGCTGGTTGGTGGCCCAAGAAAAGAAAGCCTGGTATAATATCACATTCATGGAAAAGGTACACAATTTCTATGTATTTTTATACCTTTGAATGTTTTGGTGTTATTAATGTCAGTTTTATTGAATTGTTGTTGTTGGAGGCCACTCATTTGTTGCCTGGTTGTCCAGACTCCTCAAATAACCACAGAGAAATCTGTATTAATTGCAATACTGTTTGGCCAATAGCTTAAGCGTATTTCTGGCTAATTCTTATATCTTAAATGAACCCAATTTTTTTAATTTGTGTATCACCATGTGGCTGTGGTTTACTGACAAGGATCCAGTGCACCTGTCTACTGTGGGTGGCTGCATGGTTTCTCCCTGACTCTGTCTACTCTCTCTCTCTATATATATATATATCTCTTTCAGCCTGGCTGTATTCTGTAATGCCATTGGCTGAAAGCAGCTTCTTTATGAACCAATAAAAGCAACATATATACAGAAGGACTTTCCACAACACATTGTGGCTTTTCTTTGTTTTTAAAATTTGTTTCTATTTTGTGTCCTATCATGGAGACTATAATATGTGCTGGTACAAATACATGCCCTGAAGCTGTTGGTTTGATGTTTCATAGATCTCTTTGGCCAGTTTGTACTAAACATAATTTAATTCTGCTCTATCTTTCTGATTTTCTGTCTAAATAATCATCTGTCCAAACCAAGTGCTCATTCTATCCACCAGTTATTGTTTAGTTGCCTGCTTTAATACTGACTACATATAAACTTGGTGTTTTGTTTTTTCTTGTTGAATGGAGTCATTTGCTATTCCCTAATAATCACAGGTATATTTTTGGTTTTTTGGTTGGCATTCTTTTTTTTATTTGCTGTTTTTAATTCAGTATCTACATTATCTGGTATAAATTAGGCTTTCCTGCTTTCTGTTAGTTTATTTTTGATCTACGTGTTCTCAGAAAGTGAGTTTCTTTTGGGCAGCATGTATTTATTTCTTATATTTTATCTATATATCCACCTTTAAAACAAAATTATAATATGTTTACATATAACGTAATTATCTCTAGGGCAATTTTGACTATAATCACTTAATTCATCATCTTGTCCTTTCCTTTTTCTCATATTTATAAACTTCCTTTGGAGTAAAGTGATTTACTCTAGTAATGTTTTGCTTTCTAGATTATTACTTGGGGCATACATATTATAGATTTATACTTTGTAGTTATTGTGAAGCTTATAGAAATCATATTCTTATTTTAGCCAATTTTGTCCAAGTAATTCAAGTGGTAGCATATTAACCTGATATAAAAGACAAAACAAAACATAATAATAAAATTCATTATACACGAACTCCATTCTTTCCCACATTTAAAAGGTTTTGGTACTCCATTTGTTTCTTTATATATTGATTATCTTTTCATATGTTAATGCAGTTAGTAATATCTATTATTTTGTTTTCAACTTTTCTACTAATGATGTCAATGGTTTATGCTTCATGATAGTCCTGTTATTCTACATCTTCCTACTACCAGTGAGTAATACCTCATTAATACCATTTTCCTTTGAATGAATCTCTTTATTATTGCTGTAAGACATGGTTAGTGGAGATATAGTCTTTCATCTTATATTCATTTTTCCTTTAGTTATAAATGTTGACTTTACAGGATATAATATATTTTTAATAGTTACATTTTTTATTACCAAAGTAAAAATTATTAAATAATTTTTAAAAAGTCAAATGGTAAATGAAAATACTTATACATTTAATTTATGTTGTTGTTTTAAGAAAACAGCATATATAATAAAATATAAAAGATATCTTTGATTAGTAAATTATATTCACCTCTTGTTCTTTTAGCAAAAAGGTGGATTTTTGCATTATTTTTATGCTATTCTATTCATAGAATGGAGTAAATACAAATCAACATTAGGAAAGGAAAACTGAGGATTTTATTCACAAATACATTTAAACTTTTGCCCAGAATGACAAACACATGTAGTTTTATTAGAGATGATTGTACTTTTATATGTAGTAAGAACTTATGGTACATTCCAGGTGAAGTCCTGGGAATACTTTTGATTTGAGTTGTGCATTATTATAAATTTAATATAAAACGAAATCTGTCAGCTTTCAGTAAAAGTCCTCAATTTTGATTCAAAATAGGGTCTCTCATTAGCTTCACCAGCTCAGCTAGACTGAGTAGAAAGGTAAACCCAAGGATCCTGCTATTTCTACCTCCCCAGCATTTGAATTATACATGAGCTCTGCCACGCCTAGCAATTTTCTGTGAGTTAATGGGAAGTGAACTCCTCCTGCTTTGGAGTCAAAACTTCACTGACCTCACTAGTACCCAAAAGGTAGTGTAAATTTTTAGCACTTTTTTTCAAATATATACTATATATTTAATATTTTATTTATTCCAAATATGATGTTCTATAGGATCTGCCAAAAAAGGGACTGACATACACTCTTCTTTTTATATTCTGTATCTTATAGGAAGTTTCTAATCTCTAGTAGTTGATTTATGATTATTTTGAAATTATTTGAAAGTGATACTTATTGTCAATTTTACCCTAAGTTTGAACTTTTATACTTACATAGGCTAGCAATATGAGATGAACCTAGAGACTGTATTGTGATATTAGTTGTGGTTTGGTACAAAAGCTATCAAACGTTCATGTGAATATAAGGTACTGCTGTGCTTTGATGTTAGGTAAAGAAAAGAAATTTTTAAGTTAAAATAATTTCAACTGATTTCAGTTTAATGGTATTTAATGCCATTTTAGCCAAGGATTATTTTTACTATGTTCTTAAATTAACAATACATACATATTATGATACAAAGTTACATGATGAGGGGACACTAAAGTGACGAATAAAAAGATGTTTTCTCTACACATGTGAAGAGCAAAGATGTATTAATAATTATTCAGTCCTCATTTCTGTGATGTTCTGTTTCTAGGTAGACAGTACAGCTACCTTTTGCATTACACATTTTGGACTCTGAAGTACCTTAAGCGATCACACTTCATGACCTTGTAGCCTGTCCCAATCCTTAATTTCTGAAGTATTCAGGACATTATGTGGAATGACGGTAAATACCAACATTATTTCAGCAAGAAATGATCTCAGTCCTTTAATGATGAAAGTAAATCAATGTAATGAGAGCTCCCAGGTTGCTAGTTGATCTCTCCTGTGGAGCTGTGCAACATCAAAACCTGACATTAGGCTGGGGGGTATAGCTCTGTGGCAGATCACTTGCCTAACGCACACTATGTCCTGGTCAATTGCTAGAATGACAAAAAAAAATCATTACTAGTACCTTCTGTGAGGGATTACTCATCAGTGGCTGTATTCAGGATGGCTTTGGTGATTGGAAATTCTTGCTGCTGAACCTATGTCTGATTTTAGTGAAGGCCAAATTTAGTAACACTAAGGTTTATTTATATCATATTATATACATGAGAAAAGTTTTAAGTTAATACTGTGTATCTTATTGCCTCACATAACAACATCATGTGTTTATAGTATCATCTATATTTATTTTTGTTATGTTCTCGTAACAATGATCAAAAACATTCATCTCATGCTTATGAACCTCATTTTGATGAGAAAAAAGTGAGTATTTTAATGCAAAGTGAGGGGTTCAAAATTAGCTTCATAATTACATGTAAAATGATAACAAGTGTCAAAAAGAAATTTATTGACTAACAATGCAAGTGTGTATTTTTCAATAATGAAACATGATAGCCTACTCTTTACAAATTATACAGATCCATCAGTAGTACTGTTTTTATTTCAGTGTCAAACAAATATTGATGTGTCAATTAATTTTCCCATCTATCAAATATCACTTATCTCAGGGCTTATAATTTTTGGGTAAATTAAGAATATTATAAGAGAGTAATAATTTAAACTTAATTTTTTTCCTCTATGAAAAGGACTTCTAGATTCAGCCAATTCACCAAAATATTAATAATATAATAGACCCATGACAAATGAGACAAAATAATAATAAAAAAAACCTTTCCACATACAAAAAAAAGGTTCTGGATCAGAATGATTCACAGCAGAATTCTAGAAGACTTTCAAAGAAGACATACAACAAATCCTTCTTAAACTGTTCAAGAAACTAGACTCAGATAGAATACTCCTATACTCCCTTTATGAAGCCAATATCACTGAAACACCTAAGCAAGCTAAAGATGCAACAACAAAGAAGGGAACTTTAGACAAACTTTAGAAGGGAACTGATGAATACAATTCAAAAATGCTCAGATATGTCTTCCAAACAGAATGCAGACATACATCATGAAGATTATCCACCATGATCAAGTTGACTTTATCTTTGAAATTCAGTGATAGTTTGCATACATATGGACCCTTCTCTAATGGAGCTGTATCTCACTATGAATGAAAATTCTAGAAAGGGATCAGTGTCAGTAGAGATTGATGAGCTTATTGGAATCTCAGTTCTGTGGACAGATCGGATAGTTGCAAGCCCAGAACCTAATCACTCTGTCTTGGGATAAGTTCTAGCCCTCCAGAACAGACATTCCTTACCCTGTGTCCAAACTATCTCCTTAGGACAATAGATTCAAAACCTTTTACAATCCATTGACTTAGCAAGGAAAGTGGCTTCTGACAACCCAATTGCTAAGGATGCCACCACACACTAGCTGGAACCTATAGGAAAGATTCTCCCATCTCAATGTACCGGACTCTTGGATGCACCCACCAATGTATTTTGAACTTGACTTGATTTATGACTTTTTCTGCTTTGAAAACTCTGTGAATCTGCTTCACATTGAAACATGAAATTTAGATAACCTCAATTTGGGTTCTCAAGACATAGTTACTCAAAAATACCTACAGAATGACCTATTTCTTGTTCGCTTAAGGGATATATGGTTTTGGCATCAATATATGCATGTCAGTAAATGTAATATAACACATAAATGGATTTACAAACAAAAATCCTATGATTATCTCATTAGATGGAGAAAAAGTCTTTGACAAAATCCAACATGGCTTCATGATAAAAGACATAGGGAAGTAGTGATAGAGGGAACATATCTCAACATAATAAAAGCTATATAAGAGAAATACACAACCAATATCATGCTAGATGATGAAAAGTTTGAAATAATCCCATTTAATATTCACAACGTCAGCCATTTATTCTTCTACAAAGCTTCAAAAATGCAGGCTAAAGAAAAATACAAAAAAATATGAAACAAGAAATGCTGTTGGGAAAACTGAATGTACATATGCTAATGAATTACAGTAGACTTGTATCTACCAGTGTGCACAAAAACTAACTCCAAATAAATCAAAGGTTGAAACTGGAAACCTAAAGCAATAAGACTGCTAGAATAAAACATGGGTAGTCCTGTACATAATATAGGTCTAGGAAAGGATTTTATAAGTAGGACTTTGTCTAAAAATTGATTGAGGTCAAATATTGACAAATGAGACTTCAAAAAATGAAAAGGCTTTTGTCCAGCTGAAGAAACAATGAACCTGATGTAGGGGAAGACCACAGAATAGGAGAAAATCACCATTGCCAGCTGTGCTTCTGAAGGAAGAATGAATATTCAGAATATATATAGAATTCAAAAAACAAAAGACACAAAAAACAACCAAAATCAAATACAAACCCAAAACAAACAACAACCACAACAAAATGACCCACTCAAAAATGAGCCTGGGAACTAAACCAAGAGTCCTTAAAAGATAAAAAGGAATAAGAAATAAGTAAAAAATGTTCAGCCTTAACCGTTAGGTAAATGCAAACTAAAGCAGCTTTGCGATTTGATCTTACCCCATTTAGAAGGACCAAGATCAACAAAGCAATGGAGAGTGAATGCTGCGGGGTTGTGGGAAAAAGAAGCCCTCATTCACTTCTTGTAATTTTTGCAGCCACTATGGAAATCAGTGTTCATAATTCTCAAAAAGCTAAAAATAAGTCACTATATGATCCAAAATAGAAAAAAACAAAACCAAAATGCCCTCTGTCCAATGAAGGAACAAATGCAAATTTTGCACTATGAAATGCTATTTAGCTCTTAAAAAAAGTGAAATCATGAAGTTATCTGGTAAATGGATGGAACTCAAAAAAAAAAAGTTCATATAGAGTAAGATAATCCAGACAGAAAGAAAAATTTCTCATGTTCTTTCTTTGGAGATTCCTAGCTCCAAATCTTTAGATGTAACTATGTATACTAGAGTAATGTGGTAGTCTAAATGTAAGTGGCCCCCATAATCTCATAGGAAGTGACACTATTAGGAGGTGTGACCTTGTTGGAGAAAATGTGTCACTGTGGGGGTGGCCGTTGAGGTCTCCTCAAAGATGCTCAAGATTCTAGCAAGTGTCATAGTCTATGTCCTCTTGAGTCCTACGTACTCAACATGCAGCAGTTCCTTCTCCAGCACCATGTCTGCCTGCACTCTGCCATGCTTCCTACCATGATGATAATGGACCAAACCTCTGAAACTGTAAGCCACAACTTCAGTTACATGTTTTCCCTTATAAGAATTGCCATGGTCATAGTATCTCTTTACAGCCATAGGCAGAAATAAGGAAAATGAAATGGAATAATTTCTGGGGGTAGGAAATTCGGGGACCAATAGAGATGGGAATATCAGGGTACATGTGATCTGAACAGAGAAATGGGGAAAAGGGAGGTTCTCTTTAGGCAGGCTCAAAGAAGGCAAATATAGAAGGAAGGAAGAGAATAAAATAGCAGAAAGGATGTCTGAAAATGCCATAAGGAGTCATACTATTAACAATCCAAAACATGACCCTGTAACATAGGTAAATCTTTATGTAAACATACCATAATGTAAATAAAATTCTGTTTTCTGGTTTGGTCTGTAAGTGCTCCTTCCAAAAGGCAAAGACCACATATCAAAAAGCCATTACTAGGCAAGATAATATACGAGTTCTTTGTTAGGAGTGTTCAGCAAACTCCCATGAATTATATTGCTACTGTCCTTGTTTGCTCCTCAGGGTGGAAGGTAAGTCCTTATTGCTGAAGACCTCATGTAATTCAGATACAGGTTTCAGAGGTTTCTGAGCTGGAACTGACCTGAATCCCCATCTCTGTGAACTAAATATTATGATACCAGAAAGTGACATGTATGCTTCCAAGGGAGGGAAACAGCTGCCTTTTCTACCTAGCTATAATACCTATAATTCACCAGGACCAGCACGGCATAATAACCATAAGGTTGCAGTAGTGACATGTATATCTTGATGGTAACAAACAGTTCTTGAATTAGAATTTAATATCCACCGAACAAGAGAGAAAACATGGTGCTAGAAACTTAGCTACTACTCAGGACTAGTGGATTTTGAAGGAAAACAACCAGCACTTTACTAAA
>JAQHUG010000132.1:5435252-5464167 GCA_028555095.1 Dicrostonyx torquatus
CTCTAGCCATAAACAAAAAACATGAAGCTCATACCTCACAAGCCTAGAGAAGCTAAATAGCAAGGTGAACCCAAAGAAAAAAAATATATAGATCCTCCTGGAAATTGGAAGCAAACAAGATCGACAGGGAAAAGTTGAAAGCACAGGGTAGGGGTATAGGGGAGAGGACAGAGGTGAGGGGGTAGGGGAAGAGGAGAGGAGGAAGGAGAAGGAAGAAGGGAAGGGCTGCGGAAAGCTGGGGAGAAAGGGAGGATGGAGAGGGAGGAAGGGTGGTTATTGGAGAAAGGAATAAGATATCTACCTTTAGAAATGGGATAGAGTTTTCAATTAGCATTTCTTCTTCACCTTTTATGCCTTTCCACCTTTCTTTTAAAAAATCAATAAATTATTCTCTCATTCTGACTATAGTTTCATCTCCATTTATTCCTTTGAGCTCCCCACATCTCCCCTCTCCTCAGACCTACACCCCCTATTTCCTTTCAGAAAAATGACCAAGAGTTAACAACCAAACATGACAAACAGAATATGATAAAACAAGACAAACCTTCATATCTAGCCTGAACAAGGCAGCCTAATAGGATGAAAAGAATCTCAAGAGTAGCGAAAAGGATGAGAGACACACTCTCTCCAATTGTTAGGAATCACAATAAAACACCAAGCTAACAGCTGTAACATATACTCAGAGGACATAGTGTAGACTTAGTCCTACATTTAATCAAATAAATATATGAGTATTTGGTATGGATACAACATATGGGTATTTGTTATAGTTTTCATAACTGCTCAAAAATTCAAGACTGGCAAGATGGCTTAGTGTGTAAAACATTTGCTAGCCAGCAAGCCTAACCACCCTGGTAAAAGTATAATCTTTGAAATCATATCTACATTCATCATTAATATTCAAGGTACTTTGGGAGAAGAGAATATAAGGGAAATGCTTAGTGGTGTGTTAATATCAGTAATAATGTTTAATGTAGCAAAATTTAGTTACTGCAATGCCTTTGGTAATTAACCTCAAGTGACTAGGAAATTGGATTTGAATCAATGGCCATTTGTCATTCTAAAATGCCTTAAATCTTCCTGGGATATCTGCTTAGAAATTCAAAATAACAATGATAAATTCTTTCCTGTAAAAGATTTACCAAACTCTGAAATACATGTTTTCTAAAGTGAAGTAAATTGTTTACTTGCTTATAGTAACTATGAAGGCAAAATTACTGGTAATTACTTCAGATTTGTATAAATTGGATGTTAATTTGTGTTGATCACAGTGAATACTATCTAGAATGTGATGAAAGGAATATTCATTAGGTTGTATGACCATATAGGAAAATTAATTTCCCCAAGTTCTTTTTTTAGTTCAAGTAATTTAACTATCATATTAATACTTGTTACATTAATAAACTGACTTGATCATTTTCTTATGCATTCTTACATATCAAAATGGTAAAATTAATTAGAGATCAATATGGTAAAATAATCTCACAATTTTCCCAAGATATTAAAGTAGTTTTTGAGCATAGACTTCAATAATCTAAGTTTCCAAATTCATACTGATTTGTTTAATCAAAATAACATCTCTACAAGAGAAAATAGATACAAAAGTTCATCTTTCAATAATCAATGTATATTTATTGAATTGATAAGTAATCTCCTAGCATAGTACATTTGATGGTTAATATAATTCTTAGTGCAGATATTAACATCAATAGTTAAATCATATTTCATCTGACCCATTCTTTCCCACAAATATGTACATTGTGTTTTTTAAACTATTCTGTACTGAGGATTTTCCCATAGATTAGACAAAGCCAAAAAGTATTTTTGTTTCCAATAGTTGACCCAGTCTTCTTGTTCAACTGTAATTTAGTCCCCACTCAAACATGTACAACACTATTTTATTCTTGACTTCTATAACATCATCTTTAATTCATTTTTAATTTTTATGTAACTTTTTAAAACATGTGTATGTGGTTATCTAATAGTATGTATGTATATATATGTAACATGTGTACAGATACACATAGAAGCCAGAAGATTGCTTAAATCACCAGGAACCAGAGTTATATTCAGTTGTAAGCAACTAAATCCTCTAAAATAGCCTCATGTGCTCTTAGTGACTTACCATCTTTCAATCCCAGCATCAACATTTTTCTTTCTTTCTTTCTTTCTTTCTTTCTTTCTTTCTTTCTTTCTTTCTTTCTTTCTTTCTTTTATTTTTTGTTGTTGATACAAGATTACTCTGTGTATCTCTGGCCGTCCTGGAACACATTGTGTAGACCAGTTTGGCATTGAACTCTCAGAGATATACCTACCTCTGCCTCCCTGATTCTGAGATTAAAGCCTAAACCATCTTCATCCAGCAACATCAACATTTTCAAAAATTCCCATATGAGTTTGATAATATGGCATTTACCTAGTTATGCTTGGTTTATTTTACTTAAAATAATGACCATTAATTCCATCCATATTGTCACAGTAGAAAATTTTCCTTCTTTCTAAGGCTGAGCCCAATTTGGATACATATCCCATTTCCTTATCCATTCATTAATTGCTGGACATCAAGTGTTTCTTGTTATGCATAGAACTTCAGGTAGCTGGAGCTTCATTTGCTTACTGGGCATACTGATCTAATTTCTTTTGACTATATCCATAGCAACATTCCTTGATGAATGGATATTTCTACTTTTTGTTTATTTTTTGTTTGTCTTTGCCTTTTGACAAAGGATCTGTCTATGTACTGTTGCTATCCTAATACTTTCTCTGTAAAATTAAAACAAGGTTTTACTTGAACTCAGAGATCCACCTTGCCTCTCCTTCTTGAGTACTGGAATTAGAGGTGTGTATCATTTTTAATTTTAAAAATATTATTGAAGTATTTTTTAGTTAGCATGAGAATAATTGGCTTCATTGTCTATTTTGACCATTTGTGTCTCTGTGCTTCCCTGGTACTCTATAGTTAATTCTTTATGTAGCCTCCATATTGTTTTTCAAATTATTTATAAGTACTCATATACTTACCTCGAAGTAATATTCAAGAGCTGCCTTTTCCACTACTCAGACAGTATTAGATGCTTCATTGTGTCTTTTATTTCCCTGATAATCAGTGATATCAATCTTTTTCCATATTCCTGTTGACCTTTTATATTTCTTCTTATTAGAAATGTGCACTTAGGTATATAGTAAATTAAGAATAGGATTGTTTGCGGTTGTTTTCTACAGATATTTTGAAGCTCCCAATGCATTCCAGTCATCATCCCTTTGTCAGATGTGCACTTCACAAAAACATTCTCCTTGTTTGTTCACTCCCTTGCTTAGTTGCTTTGCTGTGCAGAAATTACAAGTTTAATGCATCCCATCTTTCTATTTTTGCTTTTCTCTTCTGTCGTTTTATTTCACATTAAAAATGGGCTGAGAAAGAAAGTATGGAAATATCATTCACAATAGCCACAGATAATATAAAATATCTAGGAGTAACTATAACCAAGCAAGGGAAAGACATGTATGACAATAACTTCAAATCTTTGAAGAAAGAAATTAAAGAAGGTGTTAGAAGATGGAAATGTCTCCCCTACTAATAGATTGGTAGAATTAATGTAGTAAAGATGCACATTTTACCAAAAGTAATCTACAGGTTCAGTACAATTCCATCATAATTTCAACACATTTTTAAAAACCATAAAAAACAATATTCAACTTCATATGGAAAAACAAAAACCTGTACAATAAAAAAAATCTGACCATATACTGACCACCTATGGTGGAAATCTTACCCAACCAGAGAGAAGGCTACCTCTCTGAACACAAGAAGCCTCCTACCTCACCAGAAGCCATGTCAAGCCCATCTAACAATGAATTTAAGTACAAGAAAAGGGAAAAAATATACCACCCCCATGATTCAATTTTCCTTCAATGTTTTAGATAGCAGAAAAACAAGCTCACAATTCACACCATTTCCCCCTATGTTTCCTGGAAACACACGGACATAAAATGTTACTCTGACAGACACAGTATATGAATTAACACGTGTTGGTCTGCTGTGAGCATGAAACTTTGTGTACTTTTTATAAAATTTCTGATTTGATTCCTTTTCCCTTTGAAAATTGTCACACTATTGTATTCAATATCTGTTCACAAGAATTCAGTGATCTTAATTCAAATAATAGTTTCTCCCATATTTTGCTTCAACATAATCTGAATTTATAAATATGCAAAAGTCTAAAAGGTTTTTCAGAAAGTTCTTGCTGTTTCAATAATCAACTTCAGAAAATAGTAAACCCCATTAAACATAGAGAAGAGTAAGGGTGTTCTGATATTTAATGACCAAACCAAATTTTTCTAAAGTAAATGCTACTGAGCTAGAATACTAGCTAAGTAAATTATAGAAACCTTTACTTATAGACTTTTGTCATGGCAAAATGTTAGAGAAAGAAAGGAGTGTGGCTTCTAAGTGTCACTATGCAAATGAACCTCCTTTTTTACTGGCTGATGTTTCTTGCCCAGGACAGAGCAACATCTGGACATGCAGACCTAGTATCTGAATTGCTTCAAGAGTCACATTAGAATAAACTCAGTTTATCTTTTTCTTGTTTGTAACAGGCTTAGAATTTGAGGGCTACTTTAGTGTACCGAGGGAGAGACTAAAGACCACAAATACTTGGAGCGTCCAAGCCTTTGGTTCTCTGCCTTTTCTTTGTCTTAACACCTTTTCTGCCCCGAGATCCTCCTAAAGAGTTTGCTCAAAAGTTGCCTTCAGCCCTTGGCACATCCACACTCAGAAAAAGATTTTTTATTCTGAAATTGATTTTTTTTCTCATATTATTTACTCTGCTTGTATTTTTTTGCCAGTGTATCTTTACCTGAACTGATCTCTTTCAGTCTTCGAGGATTTTCTACTCATTGAATATAAAATAAGCATTGCTTTATAAATAAAGTATGAAAACATTTTCTTTTTATTAACTGAAACTCTGATAATGAGATAAAGTGAAATGATAAAGTCAATGAAACCATTGCATGTGGTTTGTGTGCAGGAGTGACTATTCCTAACAAGTCAATAACTCACACAGACACTTACCACAGCTTAAGTTTGCCACCAGACTTGAGTCCTTCCGGGTTCTCATTTCAGGGGCGTCTTTCAGAGGAGGCAAAGACTTTCAGTTAAAATGATCATATCTGTGTTATGATTGCTTACATAACAAAATAACATTAAGATAAAACTGCAGCTTTTCTGAAATGGTGGTGAGCTAACTTTCAAAATTCCATCCTTTGATAAAAGAAATGATCATAACGGGGAGACTTTTTAAAATTAACTTAATTTTGAGATATGATCAAACCTTTCTAATAGTCAAAAAGGTGTATGGTAAAACATTGAACTGGGGAAGCAAAAAACTAATTGGTATAAATGCATTGAAATTCATGAGGTAGACTTACAGTGACTGTGACATTGCAATACAATGCATTGAAATATATTAGATAGGCTTATAAGGCCTTAAAACACATAAAACTGAAAAATCAGTGTTCTTGCTATCCATTTCATACAACAGCTATGCTGAAATTTGAAAAGTGAATGAAATTTACGCCTTGGCAATGCTGAAGCATGCATGGGCAGCTGGTGTATGGCAGTTCTGTTGAACTTGACCATATTGGGTTTTATGGGCTAAGTTGATGAGGAAGTTCGACCAGGTTTCTTCTTTAGGAAGGCACCTGATCTCATTACAGATGATTGTGAGCCAATTCCCAGTTGTTGCTGGGAATTGAACTCAGAGCCTTCGAAAGAGCAGGCAGTACTCTTAACCGCTGAGCTATCCTTCCAGCCCTACAGCTGAGCTACAAAACCTAAACTCATTTTATTAATTAATAAGGCAGCTGTTCTTTCTTTTCCATCACACAATTATTTCATATTCTTTTTTGGTAAAAGATTATTTATTGATTTAGGAAGGATCAATATAGGTGGACAGAAAGTGTGTTAATGTCAGAAAATAGCATGAGAGAATCAGTTCTCTCCTTCTACCACATAGGTGCTGGATATTGAACCCGAGTTATCTGGCTTGGTGTCAAGCACTCACTAAAGCATTTTGATAGCTGAAATTAAACAGCCAGAAGGAATTATACTATTAAGTGTCTGCATATATACATACATGCACATATATGTAGATACATTTTTATATTTCTAAAGGCAGTGAATAAATGTATAAAAATAGTTTAAATATAATTTTTCCACCTCAGCTAAAATGCTCCCTTCAACAGCATAAAACTATCTAACAGAATTTCAACACCAAGCTTGAGATGTCTTCTTTGGAATTGTTGGTTGGGCTATCTAAGAGACTCCTCAAACATGTAGGTTGTTGTATTTGCCCTTGATTTGCCCCCAGAAGTGGAAAGCAAGTCCCTGTTACTGAAAACACCATGTACTTCTGTCAATTCATCAGTGATCCCTGAGCTGGAACTGTCCTGAAAGTCTCCTCCCTGAGGACTAACTTCCATAGTAACAAAAGGCACCTTGCAAGTTTCCAAAAGAGAGAAGCTACCAACAATGCTAAATTTCATGTAAAGCACATGAAATGCAGCTATCTCTAGTGAATTCAGTAGTGGCACATATACCATGGCAGTAACCAAAAGCTCTCTAATTTGAATTAAGAACTGTCCAACAAGGAGAAAATAATGCCAGTACTGGAGTCTGAGCCAACAACCCAGGGTTAGTAATAGGTCATGGAGAAGAATGCTCAACAACTACTTTACTAAAACAGAATAACCTCTAACTATACTCTTAATATTTGTCTTTATATGTCAGGTAAGTATAATCCTCACCCCTCATAAAGGAAACTTCAAGTTGAAACAGACTAAGGTCATTACAGAAAATGACAAACAACCAAAATGCTGAATTGTGCATTTCAGTCCAAAGTGATAAATCTATAACACATCACCTGAACCCATAGCTCAGGGATCATCACTCACAGAGTGAGTTTAAGATAATGGAGTTTGCTATGAGACTGGGCTTCTTAGTAATATCAGAAGATATGCTCATAATGTCTCACCATGGCTGCCCAAGAACAAGAACAATAGACATGCTAACATGGATGGAGGAAGGTTTATGAAGTCACAACCCTACAAGAGATCTATATGGATCAGAATTCTGAGAGTTGGAGAAAATACATCCCCCAGGAAAGAACATGACAATTGTTGATCTAATATGAAATGATCATCCCTAAGAACATATACATATGTAACAATATACTGACTTAGTGGGTTGCATTTGAGGGTTTATGAATACACGCACACATATATAAATTCATATATGAATACATATATGCATAAATATATATACATACATACAAACACACACATTTTTATTATATGTATATAATTATTGAAACAGGAGGCCATGAATTTAAAAGAGAGCAAGTAGGAGAGGTTTATCAGAGAGTATGCAGAGAAGGAAAGAGAAAAGGATGAAACTCTATCAAAATCTGAAAATATAAAAGAAAACGTCATTGCCTTTTTATTTCTGCTCTTTTTGATGACTGGCAACGTCTGAAAATCACACAAAGATTTCTTTTTTTCTCAATGTTGCCAATTTTTACAAAAGCAAGTCCTACTCTATACACGTAAGAACTTCATTTACAGTGTTTTAGTGGGTTTGATGGTAACTCCTAGAAAGATGTGCCCACATCTTAGCATAGTAAAACATGCCTATGACCTTATTTTGCAAAACAAAAGGACTTTCAATTTACAACTATTGATATACAAATGAGATGATTCTTGATTATCTAGATGACTTGCAATTACACATGTAAAAACATATGCTTATAGAGAAGAATATGAATGCATAGCACAGGAGATGATCATGTGAGAGACAGAGGCAGGGACTGGAATGCCAGACTGTAATAAGCAGACAAAGGCAGAGGACATTTTTTTTCCAAGACTTCTCCTTGGGCAACATTAACACTGTCATTTGAGATTTCTTGAAGAGTAAGAAAAAAGGTTTTATTTATTTATTTTTTAAAATTTGAATCAACGAAGGCTGTGCTATCTGTTTCAGTTGTCGTCCAAAGATTATGCAGATATACAGGATGCTTAAAAATAGTCTCATTTTTCAGCAATGCTGTATGGAAACACACATCCATTGGTTGATAGTTATAAGACTGTAAATTATGACAATATAGTCAAGTCTTCCTTAGCTGACTTTAAAGAAAGGAAATTGAATGCTTAAAAATGGGTCGGTTTGGATTTGTCCTAAATAGTAGGACAGATGGTATTGCTTTCCTCATGGTCAATGGCTCTTACAACTTTAACCTGAAAATATACAGAAGGGTATAGATGATCAGTTTCCTTGAAAACGTGTTTTAAGAATATATTCAAACTTTTAAATTTGCTCTTACATATATTTTGATTATATTCCCCTTTCACATACATGTATGGTCCAGAAGATATTGTTTCTCTGTAGTCCTCCCCAGTCTGTCTAGATAAGATTTATAAATACCTGACCAAAAGCAATTGGGGAGAAAAAGGTTAATTACATGTTATGACTCTCAGATCTCACTTCATCATGACAGAAGCCAGAGCAAATTCAATGCAAAAACCTAAAGGCAGGAAGTGAAGAAAAATCAATGGAAGGTTCTTACTGACTTGCTTCTCATGGCTTGATCACTCTGCTTTTTTAAAGAAATCAGGAACACCTGCAGAGATGCCCCTGTTCAAAGCAGTCTAGACATAAATCACTAATCAAGAAAATGCCCCTCAGGTTTGCAGACAGACCAGTCTGGTGGGGGCATTTCCTTAGGCAGGGCTCCTCTTCCAAAATGACTCAGTGTGTAGCAACTTGACAGTACTAGTCAGGACAGTTTTCCCATGCCTTCTGTGATATTCCATGAACCTTGTGAGGAGGGGTGTGATACAGACGTTTTATTTAGAGCTGAATAGTTCACCACCACTTATCCTCTTCACTTGGACCAATTATCAATCTCCACATTAACTGTGTGATCAGTATTAAACAATGCCAGTTGTTTAAATTTGATGTTTTTGTTTTCAGATAGGCTAAGGGATGCAAGCTGAGCTAAATTGTAGTTCAAATTCCAGAATTAATTTAGGCTTTTTCATGAGATGTTAATAAGGAGGACAGCACTTTTAAAATAGAATAAAAGTACCAATTCCAAAAGCAAATAGTAATATATTATATTTCAGGTATGAACTCTTTCCTTCCCATATCTCCAACTTCAAATTCTCATCTTTCCTACATGCTTATTTTTGTTTTTTTTTATTCTCTTCCTCCTCTCCTATGGCATTTCTTTCAATCCATGAATCATTTAGTTCAAAAAAGACATCTCTGCTCTAGGTCATCCTCATTATCTTCAGACTGCCTGGGGACATCTCTATTGTGTTCTTCTACCAGCACCTGGATTCAAAGCAAAAATCAAATACTTTAAAAATTACACTCTTTAACCTTCTCACTTTGCTCATCTTCTACTGAGTGATATAAAATTTCCATAGCAGAATGTGATTATAGTTCTGAATCTCTGTATCTATTCTATGCTGACATATTAATTACCAAGTTCTGTTGCATTTACCTATTTTGAGCATTCTCAGTTATTTAACTTAATAATTTCATTCCCATAATCATTACTTTCTGCTTTCATTGGTTGAGAACTTGCTAAATTTCTCTGTATCTAGTCCTTTTCCTTGAACTGTTCTTCACCTCTGGTGAGGATATTGTTTTGCCATCCAAAGTTCTCATATCCTTCTTCAATACATGTTGATAACCCTTTCCCATTCCTGACTATATGATTGTCACTGAGGACCTCCTAAACAAGGGCAAATACCTGTGAACTGAATGGGTAGTCTAGATCCCCTTAATATATCTGTTTTCTGCCTCTATCTCCATATTGTTATTACACAGCACAGTGTTGTTAGGGTGTTTCCCGTCATGCTGTGTGCTTTTGCAAGTCTTTACAGTTCTTTCCTTTATTCTTGAGATTTCTTTTCCTTCAGGCTGAGAGAAGTTTTACTACAGACAGCCTACTGATTAACCAACCCCCATAGATTCTAACCATAACGGCCCCAAAATTGAATCATCCCAGGCCTCATGAGTGGGTACATTGCATATCCTAGGTAGTTCCTAGAAGATTATGTTTATAAGACAATATGTGTTGAAGAACTAAGAATATATAAGAATACAAGTTTGAGCAAGAAATTTACACTAAATACTGTTCTGTTGTTCTGAATACATAGGGAATCATACTATTTTATATTTATGTAAATTACATATATTACATGTAAGTGCATTTATTCATAGCCTAAATGAAGTTTTATTATGCTGGGTGTGATGCCTGCACTAAAAGTCTCTGTATGGTGTATAAGAAATTTTTCAAGTTTTTGGATAAGGAAGTCCAAGAGATTAATTACCCAAGCAATATAGGCTATTGCTATTGTCTTTGGTCGCCTTCCATGAATGACCCCGAGAATTCCAGCTGAATGTGTCCTGAAAACCTCTTTTTATCCCTGAGGACTAACTTATATATAGTACCAAAAGGTGCTATGGAAAGAAAGAAATCGTCATACTCAGCTGTGATGCCCATGACTCAGATCAATGACCAGTATTGCAAGATATCTCAAAAGGTACAATAGTGGCACTTTCACCTTGGCCTTCTAATTGGATTTGTGACCCACTCAACAGAAGGGAAATAATGTCTAATATGAATCTAGCCAAATACCTGTGACTAGTGATGCCTTGTATCATTGCAGAAAATCTGCCACTGTCACTTTCCTAAGCCATGTAGTCTAACTACATTCTTAATAACATCCTTTCCCTACAGATTAGGCATAGTTCCTTCTCCTCACTCATCAAGGAAGCGTCTTTGTGGAACAGAGAGAGAACATTTCAAAAAGCCACAACTGGTAAAACTGTAGGGAATCACTGACTGTGGGATGCTCAACTCCAGTTGTTACGTCTTTAACATCCTTATAGCTAAGGCTCAGAGAACATTGTGAAAAACTGGCCAGAAACATTCATTGTAAGAGTCAGAAACTAGGAAGTCTAATGTGATGAAGTGTCTTCTAGATATGACAGGAAAGCCACACCCATGAAATTTGGACAATATAGCGACCTATACAAGACTAAGACAATGACAGCAACTGTTAACATGTTAACATGGTTGAGGAAAATATCTCACCAGTGTGCATCATTCGAAGAAGAGTTATAGGTAATTAAAGACTGCTAAGGGTGTCAGAATTAATCTTCCCCAGTAACGAGCCCCCTAATTAGTTATTCAAAACCATTGGTTATCCTTAAAATATGTACTTATAAGCAATACTGAACTCAGCATATTTCATTTATTTATTTATTCGCACAAATATGTTACACAAACATATGTGTAACAAATCATTGCTCAGAAAGGAGCTGTGAATTTGCAAAGCAGCAAGGGGCAATAATGGGAAAAAATGGAGGTAAGAGAAAAGAAACTGATAAAATTAGATGAATTAAAGCCAATTAAGGAAGAAAGAATTAAATTGAACTCCATCTCTCATGGATACAGTTCACCATGACGTGAAAGGCATGGCACCATGAAGAAAGGTAATGAAGACATGAGTAGGAAGCTTGTTGATCACATTGCATCTAAACTAAGAAAGCAGTGTAAATGGGAAGTTGGGCAGACCTACTGACACCTCATGAGCCTAACTAGTGACCTACTTCCTCCTGTGATGTTCCATATCTTACAAGTTCTAGAACCAACCAACCCAGCATTACACAGAGATCTGAACACTTAAATATCTGAGCCTCCTGCTAGCATTTCACTTTCAAACCACAAGAGAAGTTCGTATATACCATATAACAGTAATCAGTGAAGGTGATGAAATATCCTAAAAATGTATACTAATTGAAATTCTTTTTATGAAAAATAATTAAATAATATAAAAATGTAACATTGGTGTGTTTTTCAGAGTTTGCTATAACAAATTTTTACATTCTGCCATTCATTGGACATTTTATTTCTATTTAATAGTTAATATTTTAAATGTGGATAAGTCAGACTTTCATTATCAAAAATATATTTTCACATAATGTAAAACATCTTCTTAAATATTTTCTTATAAAGAAAAGAAAAATTATAGGTATTCTGTGTAAATATTATAAATAAATATTGTATGAAACTCCTGTTGTATAAAATGTAGGAAGACAAGACCCAAGTATGACATGTATTAACCAATTGTATGAGAAAATACAATATTGTGGATCTCTGATAATTTTAGAAAATTTTGAGCTTTTGAATTCTTCAAACAAGATTCATTAACATAAATAAGATTTGTGACACCACTTCTGCTCACCAATTGACAACATGTGAATGATTTTTACCCTCCTCTAATTGACAGAGTTGGACTCCACTCCTGCAAAGGATTTTTTTTGTGCAATGGTTAGACAATGATGAGTTACACATTCCCAAGCTTTCAAAATGATATTACACTGAAATTAATTTCCATATTATTTTCCACATGCCATCAAAACTTTAAATCTTTCAAAAGAATAAGGACAAATGCCCAAGTGTATGGTTTTTCTGCCCTGGAACATAGGAAAAGAAATCCTGTATGTGCTATCCGATTATTACCATATACCGGCTTCAGATCTAACTCTGACCTTAATTTCCTGCTGGCTGCTTCAGCCCAGCTTTGTCCACAGAGTGAGGAACCATCTCCACTGTGTGAGTAGATCATGTTTACACAACAGCTGGGTTTTTTTGAATGAGTTCGTAGTTTTTCAGTGCACCTAGAAGAAGCTGTCATTCACTCTGAAGTCTCAGAAACTTTTCCTATTTCATAGTGAATTGTGCTCCCTTAAGACACATGAGAACTAACATCTTTCTGTTATTTACTTCCTGTTAGTTTTGTTTAAATTTATTTATTGATCTATTTATTTATTTTATATCCCCACTTCAGTTTCCCTTCCTTCCTCTCCTCTTAGTACTCCCACCCCAGTCCCCTCTCTGACCCCAACAAACTTCTCCTCCATTTCTATTCAGAAAAGGTCTCTTGTGGATATCAACAAAACATGTCTATCCAGTTGTAAAAAGACTAAGCATCTCCCCTGATATTAAGGTTGGACAAGGTATGAGGAATAGGGTTCCAAAAGCCAGCAAAGGAGTCAGAAGCAGCCCCTACTCCCACTGTTAGGAGTCGCACAAGAGCACCAAGCTATACAACTGTCACATATATGCAGAGGGCCTAGATCAGTCCCATGCAGGCTCATTGGTTGTCAGTTCAGCCTCTGTGATACCGTATGAGCACAGGTTAGTTTATTCTGTGGGTTTGTCTGTGATTCCCTTTCCCCCCTCTAGGTAGACTGGGTGTGGTGGGGATGGAAAGATGAATGATCAGGTGGGAACAAGGTGGAGGGGAGAATACTGAAAGTGCTGACTGGAAAAGGGAGGCATTTGGGGGTCAGAAACCTAGTGCGAAGGAAAATCCCAGGAATCTACAAGGACGACCCCAGCTACTGCTAGCAACTGCTGATATGTAGCCTGAGCTGGCCATCTCCTATCACCAAGCAAGACTTCCAGTGGAGGGACTGGGACACCCAACCAGCCACATAACCTTTAACCTATAACCTGTCCTGCCTATGTGATGTGCTGGGGTAAGGGTGGCACAGAGATTGTGGAAGTGGCCAACGAACCACTGGTCCAGCCTGAGACCAATTCCAGGAGAGTGAGCCAGCCTTAGCACGGCCTGGAGTGCCCAGACTCATAGTCAAACATTAGTCCTGAGCTTGGAGAATCCTGCTGAACAATGGGAGGAAAGATTGTAGGAGAACTTTAGTTTTCTAATGGGGGTTTACTTTCAGAATCATTGAGACTAGGATTTTTTCCTTTTCCCTTCAGGCTTAATTTGTTCATGAAAAAATTTGCCTTTACTACAAAGACAATTTACAGAATATTCAAAGTGCTTATATTGTTCTATAATATCAACAATATTCTTAACCTTCCAAGACGAAAAAAATCATTGCAGGCAAAAAGTTTATCTGACTTCATTCTAAATTATCTTAGTTTTTATAGGATTCCATTAGAATAAAAGTTGAATTTTAATGAATTATTTTTCTAATTATCTAACAAATATAATCTAAACATATCCCTAATAAGCCTTGCCATTTTTAAGAATATTTGAGAACTTAAAAACAAAAGTTCAAATCTGAAGTTAATTAAACAATATCTCAGCCATAGTGTAATAAAACATCAAGGAAGTGGCACATTAGGAATAAAAAAGTTATTTTCATACCATTTTAAGCTGCATTTTGTAGTTTTTTTTTTTTACCTTTATTGTGTATGCCACTTGGTCACCAGTTGGTGGTGCTGCTTGGGGAGGTAGAAGGTGTGGTCTTGTTGTAAGAAGTATGTCTCCGGATGCAGGCTTTAAGAGTATAAAGGCTTGGATCACTAGCTCTTGTAGACCAGGCTGGTCTCGAACTCACAAAGATCCGCCTGCCTCTGCCTCCCGAGTGCTGGGATTAAAGGCGTGTGCCACCACTGTCCAGCGATTAGTATTGTTTTGACAAAAAAAAAAAGGCATCTTTGGGCAGTTTATCCATCATGTTCCAAAAGTTATTTAAAAGAGCAACACAACCATGTTTCCAAAGTTTGTGCTAGTATACATTGGCTACAAAGAAACTATGCCACACCTGGCTCTAATAATTTAAATTGTTTTCTCTGTTAAATAACATTTAACACAGAAATAAAATAACTGTTAACAGCAACGCATATAAACGTCTAATTCCTGTAGTGAGCACATAGGTGTATGTTTCTCTACAAAAGTGTGACTGTACTCTGTAGCGTGGTACACCACTCTAAGTGCTTCAAACCATGTCAGATACACTACCTCATTTCTGAGCTACCCTAACTCCAAATCTTTAGCACTGAATTATGAATACTTTAGCCTATTCTGTAGAGAATAGAGAATAAATCATCAATATTTTGACAATAAGTTTTTATGAAAGCTAATTTTAGGTTTCCAATGATGTTATTCCATCATATAAGCAACACTAGATAAAACTTAGGTTCACTCATATGCACACACGCAAGCGTGCGCACACACACACACATACACACACACACATACACAGACACACACTTTAAAGGTTTATTTAATTTTAATCAAACTCTTCTTCCTCACACTTTCTCTTACTTCCCTTCCCTCTTTCTGTCTGTGCCTATGTCTGTGCAAAAGCAAAGGTCCCTAAAGAGGGCATTGGCTCTGTTAGAGCTGCAATTATATGTGGTTGCCAGTTGTGAGCCATGCAACTTTGGTGTTAGAAATTGAATTTTGGATCCCCTGCAAGAACAGTCTCTACTTACCTGATGAGCCATCTTTCTAGCCCTTTGGTATATATTATCACTGTAATCATTTTAGTAAAAGCTAAACACCAATATAAATGTTGTTAAGAAGGCACTTTTGTTACTATTTTGTTTCTTCTTTTTTTTTGGCGGGGGGAATTGCTTGTTTGTTTGTTTGTTAAGATTGGTTTTAGCCTGACTGTGTTGCTAAGGCTAGTCTTTAACTTCTGGTTCAAGGGATTCTCCAAAGATACAGAGCCCCCTGAGTATCTGGGTGTCTAGCTTTAAAAGATCAGTTTTATAGACATTGTCATTATGAAATACTTCAGGTGTCTAAAAATTCATGGTTTATTAAACATGTGTCCAATTTCTTTCATACTTATTTTAAATGCCAAATTTTGTAATGTTAACACATACTATTTGAAAGAATGTACCATAAATAAGCAAATCCACAGGACCTTCTGAATTTATTGCTTCGCTGTCATCTACACACCTGGAGAGACAGTTTTTAAATACTTTTGATTTTTTTATGCCACTGTATGAACATCCCTAGTAGCCCGTGTGCTCCAACAGTCACTGCCACCCCTTCCTAGCCAGCACCCCACCAGTTCTAAGATGCACTTGCTATAGAAGAAGGACCATTCTCAGAAGCCCCTGTGGACCATTCTCTCCAATGTCCTTCACAGTTTTGCCTGTGCTTGTTTGAAGAGCAAGGCTGCTGCCTCATACTTGCTTGATTTTCGTTCATCTTTACATTGAAGCTACCATCCTTCATATGAAGATTCTGAATTCATTTAACAGTTACTGAAATGGAACAGTAAGTATGGCCAACCCTACACATTGCTTCTACTAATCAGTCTTCACCTTTCTGTATCATTTGGGAGAGGTAAACATATTATAGCCTCATTTTTTGTATTTGCAATTAATTTCTTTTACTGTCCCTTTACTGTCACATTCTACAGAAATAGGAGAACAACACAGTTGACATATTTGCCAACATGAATGAACTATATTTCTACAAATAAATATAAACAAGAAACAGAACAATTAGTAGTATAAGAAAGCTGATTAAAAGGGTACAAAGTTCTATTTCAGTTGAGCAGTGACAATGGTATTTGACTCCAAAATACAATTATTTATATTTTGTTTACACTGAAAGATAGAAAAAATGATATGGATTAATTTTTTGGCATCGTAGAATCTTTTGCTTTTTTCAGAACAAAATGAACTTCTGTACCTAACTCAAGTAAAGGAAACTGGCTATGCTGGCACACACCATAACTCTAGCATCATAGAGCCAAAGCAAGAGCATCTTGGAGTTTGTTGCTAGCTGTGCCACAAGGTGAGATTTTATTTTAAAATCAAATAACAATACTACTAATGGTAATAGTAAAAATTTAGAAGAGTCACAATCAGGCTGGCCAAGTGTCCTGGGAATCAGGAATTTATAACTGGACTTCTAGTGGAAAGTCAACTGCAGCTTACACAGTGAGATGAGATCATTAGAGAAGACACCTCTAGGTCTAGAAGCAGATTCAAAGAGGGCACCGACCAGCCCCATACTATATCCAGTCTGGGCAGTCAGATAATCCATTATGATTAACCTTGAATATACAGCCCCCAGAGGAATACTATGGGCAGGGCTAGAGTGGACTCTCTGCAGCTCCCCTAAGAACAAAGTGTATGCATTCTACTGAGACTGCCTCCTGACCTCCTGCTTTAGATTTTTCTTTCTTACTGACCTGATCCCTTTTTTTCTGAAGGTTCTGCAGACAAGGCATGTCAGAGAGCTATGACTTATGGTTGTTTAAAATACCATAAAATGTACTTTCTGCAATTCCATCAAAATTCTTAATGAAGACTCACTCAAAAACAAAAGAGATAATTAAGTATCCTTTACACCCAAAAATATTCAATTCACTGTGACTCTCAGTTTTATGCCTCAAATGAAGTATTTTCACATTAAGAAAAATGACAAGATTTGCAACTGTAATTTATTCGTGCTCTTCCTTATAAAATCCTTACTCAGCCGGAGCTGTCTTGAATGGTGTATTCTCTTCAGCCTATAGCTCTATAATAGGAGAATGTGATTTATATGCCTCAAGGAACTTTTCATAAGATAAAAAATATTTTTCTGCATTTGGTGTTTCTTTATAGAAAGTGTTCTATAACCCTAATATATGCTCCACACAGTTGCCACATCTGTTCCACCACAGGTGATATGGCAAAGCTTCCAAGAATTGCTGAAATGCTTGATAAAGCAGTTAGGCAGATGTCTCTGTGTTTCTTTGGTGTACCGTTTTGTTTGATTTCATGCTGATTATGCAACAAACAACTGCTAGAAGTGCGCAATGGAGAAATATTGACTATATTTTAAAACACTGGATTTAAAATTCAAATCTGAATTGTACAGCTGCTTACAAAATGTGCTAAGAAAGTGAAAGTTGAAGGCCTGACTCTTTGGGTGAACTAAATGAAAGAAAAACAGGTAAACTCAGAAGGCTCTTAGAGAGTACCTACATATCAATAGGTGAATTGGTACCTTTTAAGTGTGGCTTCACACTCAGCCAGTGTGATCTTTCAAAACAGCAGTGTGACTTGATAATGATGGTCTATTTTTACCAGGGAACACAAATAAGATGGAAAAACTCATTTAGGTGCTCTTCTCTATTTTTGAAACTATCCGAATGATTGTTACTAATCCCAGGATTCCCGTTAGCTAGCTGATAAAACAGGGACAGTGGGTTAATTCACACTTATGTGAATAAGGCTTTTTCCTCTTATCCTGAATCATTTCATGTATAACTGAACATATAAGTGGCTTGACACTAATCTAAATGTGCTGTCATAATACTAGATATGTTAATATATTTATTTTTGAGGGGTTTACCTAGTATTTTAAAGGCAAAGGAAATGTCATTATTGATTTAGATTTTAAATGTGATTAACAGCTATACTTTGCAAAGTAATGCAACATTTACAAATCTATCCATTCAATATATTTATTAACTCATTAAATAAGCCTGCATCATCGAAGCTTTGCTAGTTGTTAGAGAGCTAAGAGTACAATTTAAAAAATTAAAGGAAATTCTTCATATGAAAATTAATTTTTTGTTTTGTTTTGTTTTGTTTTTTGAGACAGGTTTTTCTGTGGCTTTGGAGCCTGTCCTGGAACTAGCTTGTGTAGACCAGGCGGGCCTTGAACTCACAGTGATCCACCTGACTCTGCCTCCCAAGTGCTAGGATTAAAGGTGTGTACCACTTTATTAGTAGGATATCAAGTGTATTTAATTATACACACTGAAAACACACAATACATGGCAGTGTGGACAGTAAGGGAAGCATCAGGGTTTGGGAAGGAGGTGATTGGGAGCAGGGGGTAATCTGCAAAGCCAGAATGAACAGTTTTCTAGCAAGCCATGTTCACATCTAGATGACATACGCTTGTGGTAATGGAAATGTTACCCTCCTTAAATTTGTTTCCCATGTTACTGAAAGTGACCTATTATTTAAAAAGCTACCAATATTATAAGGACTATTTTGGTGAGGTCTGAATACTCTGTTGTTATAAACAATGAGAAGAGAATGATGGTAAGAGTTTGTGTGGTAAAAGTTTTGTTGAAGAGTCATCTGTTGGCTAAATGCTAAAATCACTGAACTTGATTTTTGACAAAGAGATCATTCAAATTACAATTGAATTTTGACAAAATTAGGCAGACATTTCTTAAAGCCGAAGATTCTTCTCATCAACTGAAATGAGAGTGTGTGGTGAGTAGCAAGTGTCTGAGCCAAGAAGAGGAAAGGCAGCACCACACATGTGTCAAAGTGATGCAGATAGCAAACCTTACTGTTTAGACTCATTCAAAAATTTACCTTGACATTTTAGCAGTCTGCTGGTTATTACTAAGATATGGTAGGGTATATGAATGGGTGTCTTTTTGGCTAGATAAATGAAGTTGCTATAAATATGCAAACTAAAACAGCACCTGTGTGTCTGGGATTTAGCACACAGTAAGCTTATGGTGGGTTGGGAAAAATATGATAAAATTGGGTAGAAAATGTCATTAATTCAAATTATTTTGGAGATCTGGTTCTTCATTAGTTTCCTCTGTAACTGCTATCTTAAAGAGGAGATTTGCTCCATGTTACAGGGTCCTCAGGGGAAAAATTAGAACAGTTGCTCGTGACACTTGAAATTCACTTAAGAATCCTAGAAACGTGACAGATGTTAATTTAACCAAGCTTCTCTAAACCTATAACTTTTAGAAGAATGAGCACTGCTAAAGGCTGAACACATCCTTGCTCATCAGTCTTTGCAGCACTCAATGAATAATGTTGGACATAAAATCAATCTTAGATATTGATCTGAAAAGATTGATACTTTCATAAAAATTAAAAATATGTTTCAGTAGTGTTTAGTTTATATGAAGACATTACTTTTACTTGAGTGTTGATTTGGGAAAACTGTGAGTTTTTATCTCTGCCCTTACTAGGATCTCAGTATATAGCCCAGTTTGGATTCAATCCACAATCCTCCTGCCTCCACCTCCCAAGTTTTGGGATTAGAGACCTGTAACAGCACACATAGCTAAATCTTAATAATTCTTGTCATATTTTAGTGGGCTGTCTTATATTTCTGGGTTTTCATTGAATCTATACTATCTCTTTTCATAGAAAACTGTTGTTAAAAGCATAATACAAAGATACAACCAAATGTTGCTTTCAGTGGATTTTCATGTAACTTTCTGCGTAGCTTTCCTGTAACAGTAATATTTTGTCTCCTCATTCATTTTTTTTGTTAGGTTTATTTTAGAGAGCTTTCAGCTCTCCAAGAGGAAACATCAGTTCTTTCCTTTTACCTTTGTTGTGTTCTTCCTCTGCATTCTATCCAGTTGCTGTTTCCTTCTGCTGTCTACATGTGCATACTCTCTGAAGAATCACTCACAAAGCATCCATCTTCCTGCATTTTTCTTCTCCCTCTCAATTATCTTTCCACATGGAAGTGGCCACATAATATTTTTAGGAAACCCAATCCTCTTAAAGAATGGATATAACTAAAAGTTTCCCAAGTTATAAACATATTTAAATATAAACATAACTTCTACAAAAGAAGAAGTGGCCAGATTTAATCTTTACACTTCATGACTAACTTATATACAATTTGTTTCAGTAACTTGAATCTTAACCTATTTAATTTAATATGTTTCCTTTCAAAAGAAAAAAATGAGAAAGTGAAATACATATTTTGTAAATAGAAAATCAACCAAATTTTGGTGTTGGAGCTACACCTATGAAATCTTATCGATATGGTCATATAAACATGACCTGCAGAAGGATGAGCCCTACATGTTAATATGGATGGAGGAAGTTCAAGAGTACTCAAACCTAAAGAAAGAACCATGGACCACTAAGGAATTCTGCAGAGTGTAGAAATAGTCTTTCCCAGAGTGCATCAATTGGTTATCCAATTCCATATGGTCATCCATACATTCAAGTAACATTATATGAACTGAGCATGATGTATTTAGTAATACACACACACACACACACACACACACACATAAACACACATGATTTGAAAGAGAACAGGGTTGAATGTATCAGAAAGTTTGAAACAGATCAGGGAAAATGAGGTAATTATTTTATAATCTCAAAAAAATAAGCATTGCTTAAAAATATTTAAGAAACTTCTAATAGACTCAATAGTATTAATAATTGACTTTTAGGAGTTCTGTGTTTCACATACATTGGGAGTGTAGGTGTGAAAGTTCTGTTACTGGAGTACGTTGGAGATACTGAAACAGAATTACAAGGAGATACACCTGGTAGGACTTTATAAAATTAATCCTAACTACATATACTATGGAAATATATGCATATATTTAAATATGTCCTTAAAATATCAAGCACTCTTTCTATATATGTATATATGTATGTATGATGCATGCATGTTTATAAGTTTTGATTTCCAAAGAATCATAGAATATGAACAAAATACACCAGTAACAAGAATGAAATAACCATTTTGTGTTGTTGGTTAGGGTAATTCAAGAGACTCCCCAAACAATAAAGATATTGCTTTAACCTTGGTTGCCTCCCAGAGGTAAAAGATAAATACCTATTGCTAAATACACTATGTACTTTGGACACAGTACTCTGAAGATTGAAGTTAGATATGTCCACAACGACTCCTCTCTGAAGACCTTAAAGTGCCTTGCATGCTGCCAAAAGAAGAAAACAATCAAAAGTCCTACCCAGATATGAAGCCTGTGCATAACAACATTGACCAGCATGGCATACAGTCTAAAAAATCCAATAGTAGCATTTATATCTTGGTGGTCATGGACTTAAGGTCTGATCAACAAGAGAAAATTCATGCCTGGTAATTCTGGTACTGTAATTCTAGGCAAATACATATGACTCACAAGGTCATGGATCATAGAGGAGAATTTACTAGTGTTAATTTCCTAATTTAGTATGTATTCTAAATATATATATATATGAGAGAGAGAAGGTAATTAGAATACACACACACACTCGTAGATAAGTTTAACTCTTCTTCTTGTAGCAGAGACAATTACATAAAACCTCAACTAGTCAAAGTGCAATGAGCAACTGACTGTGTTCTCAGCCCCATATAATACACTTAGAACACAACTCCTACACCTAAGACTCAGAGAACATTGTTTAAGAGAGGCCAGAATAAATTTAAGAGCCCAAGAATAGGAAGTTATGTATTATATTGTGTCTTATAGATATGACAGGGAAACTACACCCATGAAATCTCAACAAACTGGCTGTTTAAATAATATATAAGTCCTGATGACAAGTTGATGTAACAACATGGAGGTAGGAAACCTCAGTGGGCCCTACCTCTTGATGAGGAATTACAGACAATTAAGAACTTTTGAGGGAAAAGTAGTCTTTTCAAGTGATCAACCTCCCTCTTTGGTTACTAATTGTAAGCAGAGAGTCCTAAAAACAATAATCCATACAAGCAACATTAAATCATCTCTGCAGGTTGTATTTGTAAGTCTATTTATATATGCAATATTAATAATTATAGAAAATAGGATAATGAGAAAAGGTAGGCATAATATGGAGTGTGGCTTGGAGGGAGGAAGGGTATAAGGGAATGATGATAATATATTTTAATAAAAAAATAAATTATATAAATGATGACTCAAGCTGCTTCATATAAACATTTGCAAATTTTCATGTGAATTTGTTTTCATTATTTTTAGATAAATATCAAGGAGTGTGCTTTCTGGATATTAAGAGTATTTTTAATATTAAATGAAGCAAACTTACTTTTGAAGAATATAAATAATTGTGCCTTCTCACCAGCAGTTAATTAAAATGTCTGCTATTGCACATCCTCATTGGCATTGCTGTTGTCTAGTGTTATAGATTGAAACTCTTCCGATAGGTCTGTAGTGATTTCTCATTGCTACTTTTACCTGCATTGCCTTGGTGAGATATGACTCTAGTGTCTTTTAATCACCACTTCCTATCTGCATATTTTCTTTGCAGAAGTTCTGTTACAGTATCTAATCACTTACTCTTTTTCCAATGTGCAAATTTTGTCAAGTTATATACAACCCATTCGTGGTTTATTTATCCTTCCTCCATAAGTTTAAAAACCTTTATTAATGTCTACAGCTTTTAGAGTAAAGCCCCAAACTTTACCTGGAGTTTATAAGGCCCTGTGGTATTATATTCAGCTCTATTCATTAGTACCAAGTTGCGCTTGTCAGTAAGGTCACTTTAAGTGTAATTTGTGTTTCCATAGAGAACAGGTACATAATGGATATGACTATGTTCTGCCAGACCTTTGTTTATGAAAACTTTAGTGACTGATGGCAAAATCTTGTTAGCCAATTAGTTTTAAGAGGTAGATCCAACTTAAGGCATGGCTTTCTGGGACCAGGAGAAAACAGGTGCACAGCTCAGGTGCACTCTCTCTGTGTGATTCCTGTGGGGCGCAGCTGAGCTTAGACTTCCTGTTCCTGTTGTGTGAGTTTTCCCCTCATAATAAATAAAAATATAAGTGTTTTATCCTTCACCTAGCCTGGGTATTTCCCAAATCGAGTTAATTTCTACAAGGGACAGTACTTTGCTTGAGATCTACAGTTTTCCCATTACTGCTACATGAAAACCAAGAGTATTGTTTCCCTACCTCTTTTCATTGATTTTGGAACCATTTCTGCTGCCTAGTAACTAAGGAGTATTATGTTTTTAAGTGTGTTTCACACCCAAAGCATTATAAAATCTTAACAGTACTATGTAAAGGTTAAACAACATCATATAAAGATTAGCTTCTTGTAGATTGAGTAGTTCTGTTTCACGTTAAAACAGATTGTTTTAGGTAAAACTACAATCTTTTGGATTCTTTCTCCTGTCCTGCTTGGTCCTGTGTTGCAGGCTCCAAATACTGCAGCTTTGTGTGTACTTTTGGTCTTATTTAGCCAGCTCTCTTCTCAGATAGAGTAAACTGTAGAAAAGAAGTCTACCTTCTTTGAGACTACTTTCTAAGGGCTAGTGTTGAATCCAGAAGACCCTTCAGGCTGCCTCAATTTGATTCCTGGTTGCACTAATTTTGTCTAAAATTTGGAACTACGTGGAGTCTTGCCTTTGTTGTAGTAGGCTTCTGTACCTAACACCAGTGAGAATACATCTATCTGCGTCGTTTCCTTTTCAAAGTACGTAGTGAGTCCCACACACTGTCTACATCAACCAGGAACCAAGAATCACTCCAAAGAGATCAACTTTGATCGTTTTGTGGTGCCTCTCAGGTCATTAGCTGTGACAACATGAAGCTGAATATCTCCTTTTCAGATCTTTGGAGTGAATGATGAACTCAAGCGTCATACTTTCTATGAGACGTGCATGGCCACAAAACTAGTTGTTCATACTCTCTGTGAAGAGTGGAAGGCTTACGTGTTCTGATTCAGGAACGGGGAGGAAAAACAAGATTTTCCTAAAAAGTAAGGTCTCTTGAAGCAGAGCAGAGTGTGCTCACTATTGGATAAGGGGCATTGTTGTTTTAGACCAAATAGAACTGTAGAGAGGATGCATAAGTGTGTTCGCATATGCATTGTGGATGTTATTCTGTATGTTCTTAAATTGGTTATTGTATAATAAAAGGAGTGAAGGATATTCCTGTACTGATAGATATGACTGTGCGTTAGCAGTTGAGGCCCAATAAAGCTACTAGAAAAAAATTTCAGTCTCACTAAAGAAGATGATGTCTGCCAATATGTTGACAAAAATCATTAAACAAAGGAAAGGAAGGATCCCAAGACCAAAGCACCCAAGATTCAACTCTTGTTGTGCTGCATATCCTACAGCACAAATGTTGATATATTGCTCTGAAAAAGCAACATCCTAAAAGAAACAACGAGATGACTGCAGAATATGCTAAAACTTTGTAAAGAGAATGAAGTAACCAAAGAAAATTGCCACAAAGAGATTGCTAAAAGATGAGAGCTAAAAGCTTCTGCTTCTAAGCCTGAGTCCAGTCAGAAATAAGCTTTAAGAGAAACAAATAAATGATGAAGCCTATAATATCCCCCAAATAAAATAAAACTTCTTTGAATTCTACAATGCCTTGGAAGCTCCTGCTGTATTTGCATGTGGTACATAACTTCTTCATGAGACGGAGATTGAAGCTTGTGCCTTAATTGCCTATGTGAGCCTGGCTGGACTAAGGGATGACTGATAGCAAGAAAATGTTATTTCTGTGAGAGTGTTTCAGATAAGATATGTATTTGAACAGTTCTAGTTCAAGAAATTTAGAGTTGCAAATGTGAGCTGGCATAACCTAATTCTTTAAAGACCTGGTAAGAACAAAACAGAGGTAGAAGAGCCATTCTCTGTCTCTCTCGTGCTACTAGGCGTAGACCTTCATTTCTTTCCTCTGATTTTGCAGGTCCTTGTTTTTAGATCACTGGGCTCTAGACTTAGATTTTGGCTCCTCTGGATTGAGTTACAATACTAATCCATTTCTTCAATCTTCTAACAACAGTTTTAGATTTTGTAATTATGTGGCTTAATTCCTATTGTGTCTGTACATATACATTATACACCTCTAACTAGCAATACTAATTTCCATAATAAATACCTCTTTTCATGTATCTTATCTATACCCCACTTTGCTGGAAATCTCTAACCCATGATGTTAGTTCTAGAGAGTGAGACCACAACGGTCCTGTACCTTTTTTCCTGCCTAAGCAGATTTCTCTGTAACACATTTTATTTATTCCTGGAGTTAAAATGTCTGCAACTCATCCTTAAGAGAGATAGAAATGTACATCAAAAAAAAGAGAAAAAGAAAATAACAACTAACTCACAGTTATAGTGGCCTGAACCCCAAAGAGGAGAAGTTATTCTGAACATCTAGTATAAAAGAAATATTTTTAAGGCTGTTCTAAAAATGTGAAGATTCTTGGACTCAATGCCACTTTAGAAAAAAAATCAGAACGTTTCAAATGTTTAGGTGACCCAATAGAAAGCAGGGGAAATGTCAGAGAAGTGACTGGCTATCATGATTAAACCAACTGTGTTTGCTCATCATTGCTTTAGCAATGTTACATACCTGTTTCTTTCCATACATGGGGAGCAGGAAATCTATCCTGCCTGATGAATATATATATAAGAAATGGCTCCCAGATCCTTCAGACACTCTTGGTCATGGAACATTTCCATCACAAAAGTTTTAAGAAAGCAAATTATACTTGTACATTTCAAAGACAAATGCTGTAAGACAAGACCCATCAGGAGCCTTTCATTAGTAAGGAACTCATTAAAGCTTACTCAAGCTGAGAAAGATCTTAAAACTGCTTGACCAAGTGGACTTTTGGCATTCAGAAACCTTCTCAAGTGTCTGTCAGAGCCTGTCTTTTATGAGCATCCCTGCAGCACAGATTTGATATTAAAAATGATCAAAGATATCTTTCCTTTTGGTAGCACCTGACCTATGGGTCTCCCAGCATAAGTAGGAAAGAAATCTGGTTTAATGAAGACATATATTATACTTCCATAGAGAAGGAATTCTTAAAGGCACTGTTTTATGCAAAGCCGTAGGACCCAGTCTCTGAAACTGAGAATCTAAATAGGAGTACTATGATATTTCTACAATAGTCTCTTTGTTTAGAACATCTAGTTTTCAGGATTTCTGAGACAGACAGAAGAGAAACGCAGCCAAGTACTTTGATATTTAACATGTGCTACCAAGTTACACATGACAATTAAATGACAGCATTCTTGTTCTCTAGTATTTGATGTGTGGATGAGGTAATATTAAGAATATGTCTCTTTCAGTAAGCTTCACATTATTTCAGCAAAAATACCAGAGAGATCCAATTTTCAAAGAGAGAAGACTGCTTCCCCTAACAGTTTTTGGAGGATTCATTTCAAGATTTGGTAAATTCATTGCTTAAGCAATCTGCTGGGGATAACGAAATATCAGGGGAGGAGCAAACCTTAATGTAAACTGGTCACTCCATCACCCAGGATGCAAACCAAAGAGTGTGTTCAGTCATGATGTGTGAGCATCATGACTGAGAGCAAAATGATCCATGGAGAGGAAAAAATTAAAACTCAGTTCAACTACACTTAGTTAGCAAGTGCTGCTTCAAATTTATGGAGTCTGACAATAAGGAATTTGTTTTTTCACAGATTTAAACATAGTAAAAGTTTAGAAAATTTTTTGCTTATTATGATTATCTCAACAAGCTTAAGGCATTACTACATCAAAATTTCCTTGTAAAGTACTTGTCTTTTGCAGAACACCTGTGGCTTTTTGGTTTATATTTCATGAGAAACAATGTTCAGGATAAGAGCCCAGGAAGGAGGTGTTTGTACTAAGTATAAAGGCACACTCTTTTGCAGAGTACATGGAACCTCTTTCATAAGAGTAGGTTATATTGACTGAGAGACAATGTTCAGGAATCTAGGGGATCTGGGTGAGGCCTGACCCCATAGAGCAGCAGTCACCAGGATAATAGACAACTTCTACTCCAGTCTTCTGTGTGAACAGGCGCTGATTTCTTTCATTGAAGAAAAGAGCCTGCATGTTTTACAATTCCGGTTTATTTAATGCTTTTTGATAGCATGTGGTCCTCCTGCTCTCTACAGAAAAGGAGAAGACTTAGTGACGTCGGACCTCTGACTAAGTGCCATCACTTAAAGATTCCATTGTCTCCCCAAAATGCCACCCTGGAGACCAAGGCTTTAGGAATAGATAACAGGGAAACAATTCACATTTCAAAAATAAAATTCATAGGAAAATTCATTTTCCTGTATTTATAATTCTACTCACATATCATCTCTGGTTCCTGCATTCAGAGAACTCATAATTCCATCTATGAGGAATATGAGGGGAGAAGACCACTTCCTTGTTTAAATGACCTTCAGCCATTATCTTACAATGTCTTGTTAGTTCAGAAAATATGTACATTTTCAGAAACAAGCAACAAAATGCCATACTTAAGTGTAGACATGATGACATATTTGACAACATGCAAATTTAAGAAACTGGAGAGAAAATTAGCTGCTGTCACTGGTACAGCTGATGTTGGTGATAATCAAATTTGTATTTGGACTTCTTCGTATAATCTGATTATACCACTCTATACATGACATTAAGAAGGTGTACATACAATAACATATCAACTAGTGAATTTTATAGCAAGCAATCAAAATGACATTTAAAGATTGAAGGCTATTGGCCCATTCACATTCAATATGCTTATTTTTTTAAATAGCATCCCTCAATATAAAGATGAACTGTATTCATACAAATAAAAATATTTATGAAATCCCTGGGAAAATACCCAACACTGTAGTCTGCCTATGGCCATATTTCAAAGCTATAACTAATTTTCCTGGCTCTTAATTAAGACTTGGAAATTTCAAAATAAACAATGACTTGGGGTGAATGACTATATATAAAATAAATCATAATCATAACTTGAATATTAACTTACCTCTGATTCAACATTTTAAATATTAACAAATAAATTGAGATGTATTTGTGTTACAACATAATTAGCATAATCTATATAGATAAGCAGAGAGAGATATTGAATACGATTACAAACTATTTCATGTTGGCAGTTATTTGATTAAGCATGTTAGTATGCAAGTGTGTCTATACAAGATCAAAGTGCCTAGCGATAAGTAAATAATGATGGAACACTAATATTGTTTTGTGTGGGCCAGATTGATTGATATGAAATGTATATGACACCTACAAAAACATGTTACTTTTAAGTTGGTTATATTAATTAATTCCTTTATTTTAGTAATTCTTCCTCTCTTCCGGCTGAAGGACATCTTTTGGGAGTAGTATTGAAAGAGTGCAGACATAGTTTAAAATTGCTTGTGAAATTAGGGCATTGTTCTTTTGTGTAGGCTTCGATCACCTGCAGCTGTGGTTACAGATGGCTTTAAGCCACTTACATAGATGCTGGGAACTGAACTGAGGTCTTCTGCAAGAACAGAAAGCACTCTGAACCTTTGAGCCATCTTTCAAACTTTAATTTATTTTTTGTCTCTGCCTCCTGAGTAGTGGGATTAAAGGCATATGCCACCACTGCCTGGCC
>JAQHUG010000132.1:5533842-5547523 GCA_028555095.1 Dicrostonyx torquatus
CTCAAGACTATTTTCTTAATAAGATTCACATCTGAAGAGTCTTGACTCCTGTTTGCAGGCCATGCTATTTCAAAAAGGGGGAAATTGGTTCAGTTACTCACATCACTAACTCTGTACCATGTACGTATAACAAGTTTAGTGAGGGATGAGAAACAATTTCAGTCATCTGATCAAATTTGAAAGTAATAAATTTTGAGTCAAGCTGAAAGATGTATGCAAGTGACAAGAAATAAAATTTACATCTTAGAAGCCTGATGTGGAAAGTTGAGCATAGCGTGAATCATCTGTTATCTTTAATTCAACTTTTAGTAAAACTTTGATGACTACAATTTCTAGGACATTCCAGTATAAATATTAAAAATTACCTTCTTTTAGAATGCAAATAGATCCATATATATATATATATATATATCCCTGTACAAAATCATATCCATGGAGATCAAAGATATCAACTTAAAGCCAGATACATTGAATCTGATAGAAGAAAGAGTAGGGAATAGCCATGAACACATTAGTACAGGAGACAGTTTCATGAACAGAACACCAGTCTTACAGGCACCAAGATCAACAGTAAATATATTGTACATCATTAAATTAAAAAGCTTCCGTAAAGCAAAAAAACACCATTCAAAGGACAAAATAGCAGTCTACAATATTGAAAAAGGTCTTCACCATTTGACAGAGGGCTGATTTCCAAAATGTATAAAGAATTCAAGAAACTAGATACCAACAAACGTAATAATCCAACGTAAAAAAGGTTAAAGAGGTAAACAGGGAATTCTCAACAGAGGAATCTCAAATTGCCGAGAAATACTGAAAGAAATGTTCAACAACCTTAGGCATGAGAGAAATGAAAATTGAAATGAATATGAGATTCCATCTTATACATGTCATAATGACTAAGACCAAAAACACAAATGACAGCTCATGATGACCAGGATGTGTAGCAAAGGGAAGGCTCCTCTATCGTTGGTTGGGATAGAAATACTTGTATAATCACTTTGGAAATCACAAGGTTAGGTGTTCAACAATATTCATAGCTGCTTTATTCATAATATCCAGAAACTAGAAATAACTTTAATGCCTATTTACTGAAGAATGGATAAAAAAAAATTGTAATACATTTACACAGTTTGTGACCTGTACCATGAGAGCGAACCCATCCATGGCAGTGTCGAAGACAGAACTCAGAGGCTGAACAACAGAGACCTAGGATAGACTCAAACAGTGGCTCACAGAGACTAAACCAACAATATGAGAGCTTGCATAGGACAGACAGTTCCTCTGCACATACTTAACAGTTGTGTAGCTTGCTCTCCTCATGTGAGACTTTTAACAGTAGGAGCAAGGGTTGTCTCTGACTGTATTGCCAATTTTTGCAACCCTTTCCTCCTACTGGATTGCCTCATTCAGCCTTAAATAGGAGAGGAGGGGCTTAGCTTGCTGTAACTTGATATGCCACAGCTGGCTAATATACATGAAGCTCTGCCCTTATCTGATGAGAAAGGAGGAAGAGTGAATGGAGGGATGGGGAGATTGTGGGGAGGGACTGGGAGGAGATTAGAGATTCAGGGAAAACTGTGATTGGGTAGGAAAGATTTAATTAATTAATTTAAAATTACCTTATTTAAAAATTCTCTAAAATACTAAATGATAGGTAACTATTCAATGTTAAAATCAATATATAAAACAATTTTATAAAATTTTAGAAAATGTGTACCGTAATGTCAATGAAATCATAAATAAATTTCTTTAAAAGTATTTTAGGAATTAACTCCATGGTAGCATTAGATCTTAGATATTAATAAACAATTTCCCAAAACTCATTCCATATATAATATAAAGTTGACCTTCACAGTCTAAAATTATGCTATTGAGTTGAAATAAATGGATTAGAATATCTAATCAACTTTTCCTCATAGATTCACTCCAATAGCTAATTGACAAGTAAAGGAGATTAGTATAAATCTTGTATTTTATTAACTCAATTACTTTTAAGCCATTTCAACTATTTCATGAAGGTGACTATCAATTAATAATATGTATTTCTGACAGAGTATACAGACCATGACAAGTCACTCACGCAATCCTAACTAACTCAAGAAGGATGTGACATACACCATGGAACAAGTTAGGAAAAAAGTAAATGTATGCAAAAATCCTACAAAATAACCCAGGAAGTGATAGGAGAGTGGCTACATGAGACAATGAAAGCCAGATTTGATGGCTCAATGGTAGTTGCAAAGCTTCAGTATAAAAACATGCCAAAGGTCTTATATGAATAACAAGTGTCAATAGGTGGTACTTAAAGAGATTGTGGAGACATTTTAGGACTATCCAGAGGCAAAAGAGAATTTCCATAGTGCTGGGCAAGGAGACCTTTAATTAGGTCTCAGAAAGTCAAGGTACAATGATCCCAAGATATGCACACAAGTCTGGGCTACATAAGAGTTTCTTATAAGTCAACAAATAAAAAAACAAACCACTGAAGAAACAGAGAGATCAACTATAAATTAATACTATTTAATAGGCAGATTGTCATGATATAATGGTACATTGTATTGTAAAGAATTCGAATGGAAAATGAGAAAAGCAGTAAGAAGAACAATAATGAGAAAACCAATAAGGAATCCAGGTTATGTTTAGCATGTTGTTTACTTGAAAATGTGTTTCTTTGGCTAGATATTAGTCACACTTACTTGTATATGAGTGACTTTGCAATGTGTTACTTTCTAACCTGGACTATGGTCCCCCTCTTCATTTTCCCATGTATTTCTAGTTAGTACAATTGATGAGAATATTATGAAGTTTAGAATCCTTTCAGTAACAGCCATTTTGTTTTTATGCTGGGAAGTTGGAGACAGTGTTTTTCTATATTTACTCGGTGCCTAATTTCTTTAGTATAGGGAAATAGGTGGGACAAGGAAAGCACCTTTTGTAGCTTTTCCCACTCCTAGATCAAGTACGTGTTTAACAATAAAGGTTTCAAGTGCTTCTTTGGATAGGCTAATAGATTTGCTCATATAAATTTGTTACATATTTATGGTTTTCACTGTGAATTTGGGGCTGATCATGTATAAGGATCTTGATTCATTCTCACAGGTTTAATCTTATCTTGCTTCTTCTTTGTATCTTTATTCTTATTCTTTGGCCTACAACTTCAAGCCTTAGAAATAAAGAGAATAGTCATAAAGAGAATGTTTAGCTGTCTGCCACAATTTCTGATTTCCTTAGAGGTGAGACCTTGTTTACAAAGAGGTAAACTGAACTTGTTTACAAAGCACATGGATGGCAACCACTCATTTTTTGAAGAATTTTAGACTGTCCAAGTGTAGGTATGCTACCAGAGATGAAATTGCTTTCCAGAATATATTTCAGTGATATAATCTTGGTTGTAGAATCATAAAATTATTCTAAAGGGCCTTTCAAGTTGAGGGACTATTGATAGCCCTTGCAGAGAGGGCATATATCAAGAGGACTGAAGGGTTTGGACATTTTATTTAGTGTCAATGTTTTGTGGATCTATATGTTCATGGTTGAAGCTAAAGGTTTTAAATTGAATCAGTATTAATCCCCTGATAGAGACAATTAGCAGAGATTCTAGATCAAGAGTCAAGGGCTCTAACAAATTTTTGGCTGTTCCTTTGAATCATCAAACAAATTGTATGTGTAGTAAAATTAAAATTTCCTAAGATTTTTAGGGATATCTGTAAAGACTAAAAAACATTGGAATACTAGAGGAAATTTATTTTATAAGGCATTCACAATTAGCCCCTTCTCATATCCAAAGGAATATCTCCTAAAGATAATCCCAAGTGGTACATGGGGGAAAATTCTTAATAAGACCCTTGTTGCGATGAAATGCATTGCTGGATAGTGTTTATATTGTCATCACATCTTAATACATTGGATAACCCCAAAAAAGGAAATAGTATCTTTTGGAGTGTATGAATTTAATGAGAAATTAGGAAAAAAAACATGATGGAAACACTGTATTAATGAATAGCTCTGCAGTAGATCTTCTCTGCACATTATGAGTAGCAAAATACTAGGCTACCATTGGCCAAGTAGCAACTATATATGGGCATAATTAGCATAGGAGAATATGAAACTGAGAGATAGATTATCCAAGTGGACAGTGAACAGACCAAATAAAAAATCAAACTGTATCACTCAAAGGGTAGAAGACAGTTCTAAAAACCACTCACTTCATTACACCCAAGAAGTCTCCTTATTTTAAGTCAGATTTTTAAGGAAACAAGATTGATATCTCTAGAAACAATTCTGAAAGCCAATTTTATCTCCCAAACACTCAACTTGATTAGTAGCTGAATATGACTTCTGTTTTTTTCCTTTATTTTAAACAAAATAAAAAATACCAATTCACACCTCTGATCAATCCCACATGTGGTTTACCCCGTCTTTCATGAGCCTTCCAGAATTTCCTTTCCTGTGTCAAGAGACCATTTGGCATATTATATTTTCTGCTGTTAGGTCTCTCTACTTGCTCTGCCTTTAGTTTGCTCAAAAATAAATAACAAAATGAATAAATAAATAAGTAAAAAAGAAAAAGGAAGGAGGAATGACAAAGAAATCTTGTGGGTTTCTCTCACGCTGTTAATGAATACAAATTGTTTCTCATTTGTCTTATCTCATTTTCTTTCTACCAAGCAAAATAATATTTGTAAAAATCTGACTTCAAGGAACTTCGATTTTGGCTGGTTGATGAAGGTTTCTCTAAAATTGAATTAGTTTGGAAGCTTATCAAAGTCCAATTTGATCTGTTTCAGCAGGAAAGCACTCAGTCCAAACAGAGCTCTCTGACTTGAATTATAAGACTTGCCGCAGGTCCAAACAGTCTTGACCTGAATCAATTGACAGAATCAGCATTCCTGAATGAGGAGAAGAAATGTTCCAGCACTTTGCTTAATAGTTTTCCCACATAGTTTTTTATCTGTATGACCAATCTCTTGGCTCCTGAGGTGTCACTCCTGCCTGAGGAGGTATGAGCCATTAGTGGTTGCTGGAGAAAGGAGTCACTTGTCTTGAGGGAAGAATGGCAACTGTTAGGCTCCCCATGCATGCCCCAGTGGATGACAACATATCATGCTCATGTCGGCACCAACAATTGGACTCAATAGACATTTTAAAACAAAAAGAAAATATGAAGTTGGGCAACAGATGAGTAGTGAAAGATCCAGGGAAATTTAGAGGGAGGGGATGGGAAGCAAATAAAAGTACAGTTCATAAGTTCTTGAAATTTTCAAAGTATAAATCTGAAAGTATTTTTAAATTAAAAATCATAACAAAACAAGATCAAACCAAGATATTTGAGTGTATAAAACATTTGTCTGTACCCCAAATTTCTTCTGTTAATACTGAGTAAAGAAAAGTAAAGAAAATGGGCACATTTTGTAAATATTAACAAAATAAATTGAGTAAGTAAAAAATATTTTGGAACACATTGTAAATACTTTACCATCTGCTGTTATTATTTTGTCCACCTTTGCCAGCTTATTTTCCTTTCTCCTGGTCAATGCCCTTCTATATATTAACTTTAAGAGTCTGGAATGCTGTATAATTTCTCATAATATATCAAAATTATAAACAAAGTACATGTCTCAAGCTTCAGATCATGCTAATTTCATCTGCCATTCCCGAAGTGGTTAGAACTTAGTGCTGAGAAACTCAAATACTGTTGAAGGAATGATCAATACTGACCCATGTACAGAACTAGCAGTCACAAAGATACTCAGAATGGAACATGTCACCTTCTATTTCTTTTCCTCAAGTGTTTCATTTCTTTAACCTTAGCATAGATGTGGACAAAACACCATTTTAGACAGGGCTGAACTAATCAAATTGTAAAGCCTTTAAACTAACTTTACAATCCAGGTATTTAAAGAATGTAGAATGGGGAAATACTGTGTTTCATGAAAGAATCTTTGCATCCTTCTTGATTTACATTTTATTAAAGAAAATAAAAAGTAACTCTTACAGGGCACTGACAGCTTTGTTTGTTAAACTCTGATTTCTTGAAGGGGTGTTGTGCAACGCACAACGCCTGTCTGCATTCTATGTGCTACCATACAGTTCCCAAATTTCGGGCAAGTGGCTGGAGGATGAAACACAGAAAGACAGAAAGACACACAGACAGAGAGACAGTGACACAGACACTGTAAGAAGCCCCCTATTCAGTAGCACCATGGAGCCTTACATACACAACAGTCAGGTGGGCCAACAGGTGAAAACCTTATCCTCTGATCCTCAAGGCAACACATGCTCCTGAAGCACAGCTTTCAGTAACTCAAATCAGAAGGAAAGGTCTCTAGCAGGGAAGAGCAGCTGGAGGCCAGGACTCCAAATGGTCCCAACAGTGCTGTTGCATTTTAGAGCAACTTCATACTCAGTAGTAGGTTTGCATGTGATTTTTTTTAACGATCTTTAGTGTTCACACTTCCCCTTCTCCCTCCTATAAACTGTTCTGCATTTCTGTAGATATATATATATATATATATAATACCTTGCATAACAATGTCCTATTATTCTATTTAACCCTTTTTAATAGTGAATTCTATCTCATCTCCTTTGGATGCCTCTCCCTATGGGTCTTTCATAGTTTCCAGACCTCTGTGGATATCCCAAACAAAATATCTTCAGATTCAAAGGTAAAATCCAGAAATGGAAGAAACCATGATATTTGTCATTATAGCTCCGTGTTACCTCACTTAGAATGTCCATTTCCAATTTCATCCATTTACCTGTAAATTGCATTGCTTCAATGTTCTTACTAGATGATAAAATATTACATTGTATACCTCATTTTCATTATTATTCATCAGTTGATAACTACTTAAGCTGTTTCATTTTTCTGGCTATATTAAATATAGCCACAATAAATAGATAAAAATATATCTCTAGAGTGAGATATGGATTCCTTTGGGTATGCTACATTCATTTCCTGCTTTATGAGGAACTTTTATATTTATTTCCACAGTAGATGCACCAATTTATACTACGACCATTAGTGAAGAAATATCTTTTGAAATTATTTGAGAAGGGAGACATAACTCTGCAGTCATAAGTGACTGCTGAGCAAGTCTGTTGACTTCAGTACAATCCTCAAGATTTCATGGCTAAAAGAGATAAATGACTGCTTGAAGTTGCCTTCTGACCCCTACATGTTATGCATAGTAGATGCCTAAACACCACACACACTAACACATACACACATATACCAATTATATTTATATATATAGCTGGGTGGTGGCGGCACATGCCTTTAATCCTTGCCCTTGGGAGGCAAACGTCTGTGAGTACAAGATCAGTCTGGTCTACAGAGTGAGTTCCAGGACAGTCAAGGCTACAGAGAGAAAACCTGTCTTGAAAAATGAAAAATAAAAAACAACACACACACATTAATTTTTTATCCTCATCGATATTGCTATAGCACTTAAATTTTAGTGGTTACATTTTATAGATATGACATAACTCATAAGATGGTATTTTGAACTACGTGCATAGTGAGCATACTAAAGCACAGGTAAACGACATCATGTGGCAGACAATGCAAATACTATTTACTTTAAACTCCAGACTCCAAAAATTAGCTTTCATTGCCATCTTTTCTCCAGAGAAGTACACTGAAGGTAAAGGTAAATAATAATTTTTAAAGACAACTTATTGCAGATAATTAGCATTATCAGCTTAGTGTTTTACTGTCAGTAGTATTTATGACATTTTAAAAATAACTTTGGCTTAAAATTGCAATCATTCAAATTGAAATAAAGAAGAGCATTGTTACTATACCTTTGCATTTTTATATTCAATTTCTTTTAAAATCAGCCAAAGGCTTTTCTTCTCTCTCGAACCATTGTTACTGAGATGGTCTCTCTTCATTAAGCTGAATGAGAGAAGAGATTTTCGATTTTGTGTAGAATTTCAATGCCATATAACCCTGTTACCTTCTTATTATTCCTTCTGCATCTCTTTTGGAACCATCAGGTAAGTTTCAAAGGCCCAAAAATGTTCATTTCAGACAGTTTTCTGATTCTTAGACAAAAGTAAGACCTGGAACAGTAATGTTAGCCAAAATAGATGGGACCTGCAATGTTTAGGGACTTACCAGTATAATGACATCTATTTCACGAACACGACTATTTTACATTTTTTGTTTTCTTGGTTAACAGAGTAAAGCACTGAAAAACACACAGCCTCTAAACATGCAATTCTTATTTAGAGTTTGCATGAGTTTCTAATATATTATAAGTGTTTCTGTGAATCCCCTGTCCTCTTTGGAGATCACATCCCCCTCCTCACAGCTAGCCTTCCTCTGTTTCAGTCTTTTGAGTTTTTCTTTCATTGTTCCTATCATCTTCTCTCACTGATGCTCTTAAGTTAAAAAAAAAATCCAAAAGCTATTGATGTCACTATCATTCTTCTGTCACTTTCATCAGAAAAATGAAGTCCCAATGTGCAGCATCCAGTTGCTAAGCAACAATTTTGAACATCCCTACTAGCTAAAGGGTGTGAAGCTGGGCCTGCTAATGTGGCCATGGAGGAAAAAAAAAAAGAGCACAGTTGGAGTAAAAATAGGAATGATTATAAGCCCTGAAAAATTCAGCCATCTCAGAATAAAATGAATGCAGAAATTATGAGTATTTTCACTGAGAGTTTCCTATTTGCCACACGGCACATCATTTGCAGAAAAATTCATTCTCTCAAACAATGCTTTAGGAGTTATGCAATCAGCATTGTCACTACGACAACATTGTGTGCAAGTTACTAAACTAACCACTACATTATTTTACTACAAATATATCTATAATTTCATGAGCAGGTAACTTTCCTATGGATACACATTACAGAAAATAGAGTTTAAGTAAAATTCTTAATTAAGTCTAAAAACTGGCATCATCATTTTTTTCTGATGAACAGTGTAAAGTCTATGAAAGATTTTCTTTATTTTAAACTCATTTTATCTTCTTTCATGTAGGAGAAACATAACTGCTATGAATTCATATATACCTTTGCCTGTTGTGTCTGAAAAATATTTCTTTTCTGGAGGCTCTACAATCTTTCCTAACCAGTTCCAGAGTACCCCTTTCTTGACTATTATGATGTTAATCTAATCTTGGTCACTTTAAAAAGAGGGGACTAGTTCTTGCTTCATGAGGGGGCACGGGTTCATTTTATTCTAGAGCTAAGCTCACTTGTGACAGAAAGTATGGCTTTGTCACAATGTTGAGTCATATTCTCATCAAAATGATGATGACTGTTACTTTGCAACAACCCTGGTTAATGTAATCACATAATATTAACCAAAATGGCAATGCCCATAAAACTTTTTGATACCATCATAACCATAGAATTTCCTGTGCCACAAGTCTTTAGTCATTCATCGTACTTCTTTTCTCCCAACTTTTTTTTTGAGTCTTTATCTTCTTGTTTGCTTAATAAACCATAGAAATGGGAGACCCAGAGGAGCTCCAAGATGTGACTCTATTGCCATGTTATAAGGTCAATGCATTTCCTGTACCAAACTAAAAAGGTAATACCAGACTTCCATGGTGAGTTTCTTAGATTTTAATTCACTTTTTTGTTTGTTTGTTTGTTTTTTTAGGTTTTTCGAGACAGGGTTTCTCTGTGGCTTTGGAGCCTGTGCTGGAACTAGCTCTTGTAGACCAGGCTATTCTCGAACTCACAAAGATCCGCCTGCCTCTGCCTCCCGAGTGCTGGGATTAAAGGCGTGTGCCACCACCGCCAGGCTTAATTCACTTATTTTTGCATGATATATTTGCTGTATTCTTAGAAGAAGAAACTAGAAATTTTCACAGCTCTGTGCTTCCAACATTGACCAGTTACTACTGGTGTGACTATTTGAGATTTTGTAATGCTCTTTGAGAATTACATCTAGGAAAAATTGAAAATGAATTTAAATCTATGCCCTGGCAATGCTGAAGCATGCATGAGAGCCTGTATATGCTGGTTCTGCTGAACTTGTCCATATCAGGTTTCATGGTCTAATATGATGAGAATGACTGACCAGGTCTCAAGAGGGCATGGTTCTAAACAACCACATAGTTGTTGGGAATTTAATTCAGGACCTTTGAAAGTGCAGGCAATACTCTTAACTGCTGTGTCATCTCTCTAGACATAGGAAACTAATGTGAATTAGGAGATTCTCAGAGTCTTGGGAAATCACACACCCCAACAGGGACCCAAGAGTTAGATTGCCATGTTCTAGACAAGCTATTGTCACAAGCTTCTATAATGTCAAGTGAGAATCTGCTTGCTTTGGTGGTAGAATGAGATGCCAAGTTCTACTGGGTCTCTTAGTATGGGGTGAGTTTTTGTCCTGTTCTGTTCCATAGCTACTTTCCAAATTACCACACAGCGGTCTTATAATAAATATTTGACTAGTATCTTGGGTTTATTACTAACTAGTTCTTACACTCAAATTAACCCATGATTTTATCTGTTTAGCCACATGGCTTGACACCATTTCTCATTGCAACACTCTCATCTTGCTTTCTCTATGGCTGGCTAGTGATTTTTGACTCTACCTTTCTTCTTCCCAGAATCCTCCTAGTTTGCTTTCCCTGATATACATCCTGCTGGCAATCAGCATTTTATTAAACCTATTTGAGTGACAAATTTTGGCAGTGTACAAGAGTTATTCCATAGCTTTTCTCCTTTTTGTCTAATAAAAGGAAGGTGTTAACCTTAATATAACTATCTACAACAAAAACATGTATTAAGTAAGAATTACAATAACAAAAGCCAGTTCATTTATATTTGATAAAATTAGAGAAAAATAATTATCTAACTTATTTTGGTGAGTTTTGTCTAATTTACTTTTATTATGGCTAAGGAAAACTATAATTAGAACTATCTAGTCATCAAATACATCAAAGACCCCAGAAGGGTAAAATGTTACTTAATGACAAGGACATCACAGCCTAGGCAATCATCCAAAGTTCCTCTGCAACATTGGGGCATCCCTCTTAAGCCTGTAGACCTGCCATTTCAGACAGAGTTATCTGTTAAGCAGAATTTCTGAAAGACTGTCCTACCTTGTCTTGGCAAAGTTCAGTAGTGCTTTCTTTTATGTCCTCCTTGTCCCATTTGTGTAGCAAAGTAACAGGAGTTGAGGAAAGGATACTTTCTTAACCAGTGTTTAACTTTTAACAGGAGAGTAAACTACATATGGAATTTTCTTCAAATCCCATCATCTTCCTCTAAGTAGATTGGTGCTGCCAGGAGCAGATGTATCTTACCATAAGAAAAGTCTAAGTTCTTAAGATAATTTAAATGTCATATTCTGTAGGTCTTTGAAATGTTTAAATATTACCTATCTTTCTGAAATATCTCTTTGTATACATAGAAAACCTAACATGACTACAATTTTGACTATTATAAATGACCATTAATCTGTATGTCTTAATTATACATTTCATTTATGTATAATTTATTCCTCTCCATATGCTGTGAATATGTTTTATTGCCATTGGTTAGTAAAACATCTGCTTTTGGTCTATAGCAAGGCACAGTGTAGCCAGGTGGGCAATGTGATATATACATAGAGAGAGTAGACAAAGTTGGGAGATGCCACGTACCTGCCAGAGGAGAAAGATGCCTGCATGCTGCTACCTGTAAATCACAAACCTTGTGATAAAATATTAAATAATAGGAATGGGTTAATTTAAATATAAAAGCTAACTAGAAATATGCTTAAGCTATTGGCCAAACAGTATTGTAATTTATACAATTTCTGTGTGATTATTTGGGGTCTAGGCACCTGGGAAACAAATAAACAACCCCCACCTACAAATTGTCATCACTAAGAAACCTAAGCTAATAAGCCAAACAGTCTTGTAATTAATACAGTTTCTGTGTGATTATTTCAGGTCTAGGCAGCCAGAAACAAACAAACAGCTTTCACTGGTGCCACAACTTGGGCGATTACATCCCATAAAACCTGAGAGAGTTTGGAAAAAAAATTTAGACACAAAAGAACAGAGTTTAGCTGCTTGACAGCTTTTTGGTAACTGTATTTGTTTGTTTGTTGTTTTGTTTTGTATTTTTTGTTTTTCGATGAGTTCTGTTTGCTGGCACCGAACAGAGGCACTATAGCTCCTTTAAGAGAGATCTTCCTGATTCAGTTATCATTGGCAGAGAAGGCTAGATAGCTTCTTTAGGGGAGGGCTTCCTGGTACGTACTAGTTGTATGAACAGCTGTGGCTTTCAGTAGATGGATCATTGAATGGAGTTTGTAAGCAGAGTGCTACAAATTGCTTAATGGCAACATAGACCTAGTGTGTGCCTACAAATGTGGTTGTGAGCATAGCTCACTGAGCTGGCACTGAATGAACCCCTGCCATGTTGTACTGGATAGAGCCAAAAGGCAAAGCAGTCTTAGTCTGATTCATGCTGTTTAGCATTTTAAGAAGCACTCCTGCACAGAAAAGTAGTACAATTACACAATAGGAAAGATTCATACATAAAAGACCTCTAAACAAAACATAGTGTGTTTTAAAAATGTACATGTGCTTGGGAGAAAAAAGAAAAAGAATACAAAGAGTTATAAAATGAAGTAAAACCTTTAAATGGACAGTAAAAATTATAAAAGTGTACAGATGCTAATAGATTAAAGGAGTACAGAGAAATAAGCTACATAAAGACAGAAAATGCACAGTGAATCTGGATTATGTGTAATCCTATGTTTTCTTTGAATTTTATGACTGTGAATGAGCTAAATACCGAGAGACATTTCATTGTACAGGCTCCTAAGCTAAACGAACATACATCCTTTAAAGATATCTTGACTTCAAAATGTGGTTTTAAGGATAAGTTGCTTTGGAAAAGATGTTCTGCTTTTGTTTCCACAGAGGATGAAAATCTGTGGATTCCTTCCAGACTGGTGTAGTTTGATGGATCAAGACCTCCCAAAAGTAACTGCAAACACCCAAAAATACTTTGCCCAGGAAGCAGTTTGAAAAGAAATATACCCGAATTCACAAATATTGTTTATTAATGTTTCTTTACATTTAAACGGGCATAAGCTATAGAGATGAACACTTTGAACTAGTATGAATTGTTGTTTATTGATACCAATTTAAGGTCAATTTTTATATGTATATTTCTGTTATTGATTGAGGTATGACATTTGTGCATCTCATTTAAAAATGTCATTTATAATTAAGAAATATAGGTTAATAGTCATCCATAATAGTCAAGCTTGTAGTCATATTAGGTATTCTTCAAATTTTTCAAAGACTAACAAAATATGTCATTTAAAAAGTTTTAAGAACTTAGATCTTTTCATGACAATGAAACACATCTGCTCCTGGCAGCACCAATCTACTTCAAGAGGATGATGGACATCGAAGAGGTTCCTTATGGAGTTTGTTGGCCATTTGGGCAAGAAACTGCTCTTGGCTGAACTATTGATGGTATGCTGTATGAACTGGATATTCCGGACCCACAGAAAAATGGCTGCTGAACTTGCCTAAAGGTGACACTGTCCTTCGACATTTCTGTTTCATGAGAGAGTCTGTCAGACATTATTCAGGGCACAGAAGGAAGCAACTGATGGACTTTGCCATTATAATGCAGAACAGATCTTCAAATTTCCTGCTTCATGGAAAAGTCTGCTGGATATTATGGGCCTGTAAGATGA
>JAQHUG010000132.1:5549248-5564042 GCA_028555095.1 Dicrostonyx torquatus
TAGCTTCATGGTAGAGATACTAGTGGGAACCACATAGATTGCCCCTGAACTGTGGGGAGGTTTTATGTCTAAGTCACTGGCTGCTCATAAACTCCATTTAAGTGTTTGTTAGCATGCCTTGGCCTATTCTAGCCGACTTGTCTTCACATTTCTGAGGAGAGTACAGATTAAGGAAAAAGCAGAGAAGAGACTAAAGATAGAGTTGGGAGAGCATGCCAGTCCATACTGAATCTGCCCCGTGTTTGTTTTTCTTAGCTCTTTTTACATGCCAAGCCAAAGGGGAGGACAAAAGAACTTTTGTATTATGATAAAAGGAACAGTTAAGAATGATTACTTCCAATGGACCGACTGTAGATTTCTCTGAGTCCAGATTTTTGTGTACAAGCACAACGGCAAATCTCAGAGTATCATAATTGCCAGAAAGGAGTGAGTGGAACAAACCTGCTCTGCAAAGAGGAGGGAGTGGGGAGAGGGAAGCGACAGTAGTGAGGGCCTTCAGGTGAGGTCTTGGAAACTGGCATATCATGTTCTAAATGAGGGACTTCCACTTTTGGGTTTTGCTTAATTTGAATTTTCACGAGGGAAGTGCGAATTAGACCAAGGGTCAGAGTTTCTTCTTCCCATTGTGGGGCTCCATATCCTCCAGGGGTCGTAGGTCTGCCCCAAGTTGTCAGCTGGAGCAGAGGCAAAAGGAGCATGGGTAGTGGTGGAGTTTTCCGTGCCCATGAGGCTGATGCTGGACAGTGTGTTTGCTGGAGTGGTGAACGGAAGGGCACTGCTGAGGTTGCTTGACGAGATTGAACTGCTGAACGGAGTGGTGGACCACAGGCAATTGACATTGCCAAGGATGGGAGTGGCTATGTGAGTTGGTGAGCTGGAACTGGCTGGCCAGGAAGGCTGTGATCTGTTGCTGGAGAGTCTCAAAGGTAGGAGGGGCCGCTGCAGAACTCATTCCAACTTCTGTGGGATGACTGACTGCAAGATCTCGATAGCCTGAGTTTGCTGAATACTGTACCTGTTAGGTTAAAAGAATTTCCAAAGGCCGAGAACAAATTGAGGGGTTTGAAGTCGGGGCTGCTTGGATTGCTCACAGGACTCCACAAAAGAGAGCTGTCTGAGCCATTGCTGTCAACAGGAATGTGTGAAATGCCAAGGCTGCTGGAAAAATCAGATTTCTTTGAAGAAATTTTAGCAAAGCCATTCCTTCCTGTGCTTTTGTCATAGCCTGAGGTGACTGTGGCGAAGATGGGGTTGCCATTCTTGCCCAGCAGAGAAGCTGCCTTCCAGTAGCTACACCTTAGGCCAAACATCCTGTTATCTAGGCAAGACATAAAACAACTTCACCCTAGCACAAACATTCTGTTCTTTGATTTTGTAGAAACAATAATATGCTCTTATTCTATGATTGTATGCCAAGATAAAGAGGAACCACTTTTACGGGCCTCCACAGCACCAAGGACTCTTAAAAGAGCCACATTTTTTTTTCTTTTGCAGCTAACACTGAGTCAGTAAGCCTTCTCTTATAGGAGCCATTCCTTTGCTTGCCTCTAGCAAACAGAGCCGACCTGACACAACCAAGAAATTGTGCTTGACTCTGTTCTTTTGTGTCTATAACCCTTTCCCAATCTCTCCCAAGTTTTATGTGGATGCAAACTGCAAAATGTTGGGTATCATTATAGACAGAAGTGAGTTTCTGTCCTGCCCTATTCCTCAGCTGATTACAAAATTACCACACACAAATATTATACTATTTATAAATATTTGGTTGGTAGCTCAGATTTATTACTATCTAGTTCTTATGCTTAAATTAACCCATAATTCTTATCTATATTTAGCCTGGTACCTTTTCTCAGTGCAGCATTTTCATCTTGCTTAATCTGGTTTCACCCTTCCTCTTATTAAAATTCTCCTAGTCTGCTTGACCAGCCTATTCTTGTCTGGCAATTGACCAATCAGTGTTTTATTAATCCAGTTTGAGTGACAAATCTTGGCAGTGTACAAGAACATTTTCCCATAACATTCTTCATGCTTTCTGCCTGGCCTTTCCAGTCCTGTTCTTGAGCAATTGAGATAGAATATACTTTCCAAGCTTTAGACTGCTTTCTTCCATGATTGTCTTTTTTGGTTTCTTTCTTGCAACACATTGGCCATAGTTTTATTTTCACTTTCCTTTTGCTATGATATTGACAGACTAAAAAATGCCTTGACCCAAGTTCTGTTAGAAGTTGTTTTTTCTTGTTTGTTTGTTTGATTGTTTTTATATTCAAACTGCCCTAGATTATGAATACATAATCCAATATTGCATATGATAAATCAAAATGTTGCTTTCCTAATCTAAGAAGCTGGAATGAAAATCACCATTTTTAAAAGGGAATTTACTATGAACACTATCATTTTTGCTTCTTCTCTAAACTGAGAAATGTAACATGAACTAACAGATGATAAATTTAAGAGAGATTATAAAATGAACCATTTAAGGTAAATATTAGGGGTTCAGCCAACAAGGTGACAATCTCCATCAATTATGTAGCCTTTAGAAGTGGGTTTACTTCCCCAGTGTTTCAATGTTTGCTCCAGAGTTTTCTTGACAGCAAGTCCAGCACAGGCAAAATAAGTTTAACCAAGGAAAAGCCAGAAATAATTCATCAAGGTCACAGGGTATTAGAGTTCTGTAGAGTCACATCACCGACAGACTTTCCTTCTTCATGTTGCTAATGAGGAAGACTGGATACTGATGATTAGACCCATGTATGTAAAGAGGTCTGATAAGCAGTTGGCCATCCAAAATATCCTCAAAGGGGATTTTAGGACAGCCATTGTTAAAACCAATTTAGGTGTTGTAATGTTCTGGTACTTAAAGAGAAAAGCCACGCCCACTCCCTCCCCCATCCACTGAGGCAGGCTGATCTTTAGCTTCCGGCCTGAGAACACTCTCTTTCCATCTTCCTCTCTGAGAGGCAGCTTTTGTCTCTCTCCCTACTTCTCCCCTCCCCCACTTCTGTCTGTCTCCTCTGTATCTCCTCTCTTTCTCTCTCTCTCTGTCTCTCCTCTTCTTCTCCCCTTTCCCCTTTCCCCTCCATAACCCTAATAAACGTTTAACTTTACTCTGCATGGTGTGCCTATCCAGGTCTCTGGCTCCTGCCTGCCTGCCATGTGTCTCCCTGCCTGGGACCAGCCACTACTCGGGGACTGGCAGCCATCTCTGCCTGGGACTGGCTGCTCTCAGGGCCCGATGCCTGCCGCTACATGGCCCGCTACCACTGCTTGGGGACCTACAGCATTTCTGCTGCCTACTGCTGCTGGGGGTCTGCAGCATTTTTAATTTTTTCACAACATTGGTGCCGTGACTCGGATAGTTCCCACGTTCTGGGAAGCCCCCTCTCCTGGGGCTCCGATCTCCGGCCCCGCCTTGGGCCATGAGACCTAGGACCGGAACCTAACCAAAAACCGGGGATTATCGCGAGAACAACCCACATGTTTCCCCAGCCTGACCGCGGCTTCTTTCGACCACCATTGGCCTCCAATTGGTGAGTGATATATTCTGGCCAGTTTTGCTGTTTCCCTGAGCCAGAGGTTTCAGCCGTTGAGCTCCGGCGGTCCTTTGCTGCTTCGAGGAATGGGAGAGGCTACATCCAGCCACAGTCTTCACGGCTGAGGTTGGTTCCCTCACTGGCATTCATTTGGGTTTTGCTTTCCGTGGTTAAAGTCGTGTCTGGTTGGGCCTGGGGTCTGACCTACCCCACATCTGGGGGTCCAGGACCCTCAGGTCGCCTCTTTTTTCCTTCCTTTCTCTGTCCAGTTTTTGTCTCTTCGGCTGCTTGGAGTAGCCTTAAGCCTCGCTGTTTCAGCTAGGCCTTACCTTCCCATTCATGTCTTACCCACACAAGTCCTGCAAAGTTTGTGCTGCTGAGAGCCTGCGGTCTCTCAGGTTGTTAATCACACCCCGCTTATAGGAGGAGATGTCCTGGCTATAGGCCTTGGGTGTTGCTGTTTTTGCATGGCTTCACGGCTTTTACCATGGGAAGCAAACCTTCCAAGTCTGTCAATCCGGATTCACCCCTGGGGCGCCCTGTAGAGGCCCTAGAGCCCCAGGCCTTAATGCCTTGCAAACTTCCACACTTATCTGCCTTTGTTTTAAAAAAAAATGGCCTCGTTACTTAAGCTCTAAGTCTAGGCCCTCTATCCAGCTTTTTCATACATGTGGCTACCACCATCTTGGCTGAGGGCCAGGTCAGGTGACCAGCTGTTGGGTAGCAAATTTTCTTTTCCAATTCCAGCCTTGGCTTATGGAACACAGTGCGCTTTTTTTTTTTTTTTCAGTTCCAGCCTTTTTTCTTGTGCAATGTGACTCAGCAACAGGGCAGATCATGCCTCTAGGTTTCTCTTATTATTAAAGTTAAAATTCCTGCAGCTCAAAAATAACGTCTTTTTTCATACAGCATGTGACCGCTGCCATTTTGACTGAGGTCATGTGACCTTAACACCATCTTAACTGAAGTCAGGTGACTTCACTGCCATCTTAACTAAATGGCCTTTTTCATACAACATGTGGCTGTCACCATCTTGGCTGAGGGCCAGGTTCTCCACTGTTAACTCTCTAGCCTGGTCAGGTAACCAGATTCTCCCATCTCTATGGATGCTTTTGTCTCTAAATTCCTCTTGCTGACTCTGTTACATATATGTTCTATGCAGTGGCATGCCTTTGGTAGGGCCCACCAAAGCATCCACTTCATACAATCCCTGCTTTCTCTCCCTGTATATGTAACTTAAATGTACCTATGCTTAATACTATAATAATTCATTGTATCTCATTTCAGACTAAAAAAACAGTAAGCCTCAGGTTTTAAACTGGTATGTACTTTTAAGCTTCTTACAAAATATTAAGCTGTTCTCTAATATTGTCAGTTCTGCCATTAACCTTCTATTACAAGCAGTTTTTCTTCTTTCTGTCATTTTATGACTGTAAATCGTACCTGTTAAGTTGAGAGCCAATACAGTCAAGCTCAGACCCAACTTTCCAGGCAGATTCTATACTGTAGTTTTACTTAATAAACAGCCCTCAACTGCTCAGAGATCTGGGGAATATGGCATTTATTAACAAAAGCTTTTCATAACAAAAAGAGACAGGTTGGCTTCCAATAGCACTCTGCTTCCTCCAAAGAAGACAGAAGACTAGATGGCACAACAACGTCCATCCGCAGTTCGCTTCACCACTGGGCCGGGGCAAAGCTGCCCTTCACCTAAGCTGAAGATCTCCTGATGTGGACAGAATTGCTGGAATTGACAGCCTGCTCCTAACAAGGTAGGCCTGTCTTCCTACAAATTTCTTAGCCCACAGGATCTTATGGAGCCTGGCGGGCCCTGTGCTAAACAGTAAAAAGACAAATGCGACCTTCAGCGATCATGGAGGACCTAAAAGAGGAGCAGCTTGTTTGCCAACCAAGTAAGTTCTCTATCATTTTTTAATCAGTAACTCAAGTAAAATTTTATTCTTCCCAAGGATCTCTGATGCAGTCTGATAGCTGAGAGGCTTTGTCAGTTAAAAAGACAACCTTGCTGAACAAGTTTCAGATCAAATTTCTCGCTCACTATGCCTTCCATAGTCTTAAAAATACTTTTCATTGTGCAAAAATATCTGTCACAGTCATTCTACCATAAATATGCTACTGTTTATACAATGTATGTTTCTAAAACTTCTGTTTTCACAAACCCAAAGAATTCTTGTGAGTTCCAGAGAACCAAATTAAAGGATCCACCTTAAACAGGTCAGAAACATACCCCCTCAATTCCCTGGTCCTAAAAAAAATTTTCCCCTAAATTAACTCTGTTCTTTGTTCTGCCAACACCGTAAACAGGTATAAGAGACACCAGACATTTCCACGCACAAACACTCGACAGGAGCAGAGACCAGCTATGCCAGGACACCTGCACTCAGCCTTCTCAGGTCCCTGCAAAGACGACGCCCACTGATAAGCCGGAAGCAGTCTTGAGAATCCGCTGCCCCAATTCCTTTGACCTGTGGTGCCTAACTGCCTGTTTTTTTTTTTATTATAAACAAGAGGTAGGAATGTAATGTTCTGGCACTTTAAGAGAAAAGCCACGCCCACTCCCTCCCCCATCCACTGAGGCAGGCTGATCTTCAGCTTCCAGCCTGAAAACACTCTCTTTCTGTCTTCCTCTCTGAGAGGCAGCTTCTGTCTCTCTCCCTACTTCTCCCCTCCCCCCACTTCTGTCTGTCTCTTCTGTATCTCCTCTCTTTCTCTCTCTCTCTCCCACTCTGTCTCTCCTCTTCTTCTCCCCTTTCCCCTTTCCCCTCCATAACCGTAATAAACATTTAACTTTACTCTGCATGGTGTGCCTATCCATGTCTCTGGCTCCTGCCTGCCCACCATGTGTCTCCCTGCCTGGAACCAGCCACCACTCGGGGACTAGCAGCCATCTCTGCCTGGGACTGGCTGCTCTCAGGGCCCGCTGCCTGCCGCCACATGGCCCACTACCACTGCTTGGGGACCTACAGCGTTTCTGCTGCCTACTGCTGCCGGGGATCCTGCAGCATTTTTAATTTTTTCACAACAGGTGTTTTTACCTAAAGGAATCCAGATTCATAAATCAGAGAGCTACTTCGTTATCAATATTTATTGGAGAACTATTCATGAAATCTAAGTTTTAATACCTTCTTGGTATTCCCCATCAATGGAATATGTAACAAAAATGTGTTTTCTTTGCCATAAATAAAAACAAAGTTATGTCATATGGAAGAAAATGATTACATTTGGAGACAGCCAAATAGAGTTAATAAAATTGGTCTAAGAGAGACAAATACCATATATAGACTTTCTATTGTTTGTGGTTGTTGTATTTTATGTGTGTTATATAATATTAACAAAGAATTAAAGCCTTTTAGATTTAAAAAGGGGACTCAGGGAAGAAAATGTGGCCAAGAAAAGGAAAGCAGATGAGGGGTAGAATATGCATGGTATATTGTATTGTTTTATGAAAAGAGTAAAAATATTTTTAAAAATTAAAAATCAAATAAATTCTGAAGTAAATAATTCAGAAAGAAAGGTATGTTGTAATACACAATGTATAATCATTCTAAAAAAGGTAAATTTAATTTATAATAATTAAAGAAGTGGATCATGGTTTGGGTAGAGAAAGGGATAACTGAAGAGTTCAAAACACTTATTTTGTGATGAACACCACACCTTTTTTGTTTAACTTTATAAGTACAGATATCATATGATTATGAGAACTAGAAAGTTGATGATTGAACTCTTTAAAAGGTATTTGTTCAAACTGATAAAATAATATGTTTCAAATGAATAGTTTGTATTTTCATTTTCTGTTCTTGAGATTATTTCCTTTAAAGACCTTTTTATTAAAAAAGAAATTTAGTTTCTAAATTAAACTTAAATTTTTCTTCAGATGATTTCAGAGTGTTATGTCTGAGACTAAGTTCTTTGGTCCATACAGAATTGATTTTTGGACAAGGTGAGAGACATGATTCTGCTTTTATTATTTTATGTGGGTAGCTGTTCCACATCAGGATACCATTTGTAGAAGATGTTGTCTCCCCGAATGTATTCTTTTCACACATTTGTTATACATTAGTGGCTTGTGACATGAATTTTTACATCTTCTCATTTATTAAATTAGCCTCCATGTCCATGTTTTGTGTCAGTAATGTGATATATTACTCACTATGACTTTGAAGTATTATTTGAAATGAAGCATTTATTGTTTCCTATGTTGTTCTTTCTGTGATTATTGCTTTGCCCATATGGGATCTTTTATACTTAAATAGACATTATAAATGTCTCAGAATTGTTTGCTTAGTCAATGAGGAACACTAGTTATGAAATCAAACAAGGTGCTTTTGTTTAATTTTTTTTTGACCTTTAGTCATTTCCAAATTTACTTGGGTCAGCTCCCCCATTTTCCTAGCTTCATTTCTGTTGCTATGACAAATGATTCTAGTACAAAATAGCTTAAGGGAGAAAAAGGTGTGTTTTAGCCCACAATTGCAGGCTGTACTCCATTACTTCTGAAAAGTCATAATCGTAGGAGATTGAACAGCCTGAAACACCACATCTATAGTCAAGTGCAGAGATTATTAAATATATGCATTCTCACTTGATTGTGCTCAGTTCAATTTCTCCACTCTTACAGAATTCAGGAAACCCCACTTTTGGAACAGAACTTCACACAGTAGGTTTGTTCCTCCCACATTAACTAACTTAATTAAGACAATCCCCAAAGACATTCTCTCAGGCTGATCTAATGTTGATGACCTTTCATTGAGACTCTATCCTCAAATGATTAGAAGTTGTGCCAAGTTGATAATTGAACCTAGCCATCACTCTCATATACTTCAGTAAAGTCATGTTCTTCTCTTGAAAGGCAGTAAGTTATTTGTCACTCTTCACTTCATCCAGGGATACTTAGATCTCTTAAATAATTTTCTGAAAATAAATGTATATATGTTAAAATTTACTAATTGTGCTATAATGTTCTATTGTCTCTGAAAATCTATATTGGTCTGCACCAACCATTAAATACCACACAGAAAAAACATTTCTTGCACTAAAATTTTCCCTCTTTTACCTACTTGGTTAGACTTACACATCATCGTAAACGCAATCGATTAGTAAACGTCTCACAAGAGTTAGAATTGGGAATTCAAGTTAAGTAAAATCCTAGACGTCTTGTCATGTGTATAGTTGGTAACTAGTCTGTGATAGCCTTCAATTATCCTTGCTTCAAAACATTCACAGTTATAAATGGTAGTATGTGAAACATTATAGTCAGTTGCTCAGTACTATGGGGCCCATTAGCAATTAGTGGTGCACAGAATAACATCATCTCCAGCTCCTCCAGGCCTCAGTGTAAGTTTATTACTAGAGGACTCTGTAGCTGAGAAGATAAAGCCTAAGGCAAGTTCGGAAAAGATGTGAAAACTTTATTCTCTTAGTTAATGTATCTTTTTATATTTTTTTATTGAAAATATATTTTTTCATACAATATGTTCTGAATACAGTCTCCCCTTCCCTTGCTCCTTCCAGTTCCCCTCTACCACCACCCTCCTCCTTTATAGGATCATACCCTTTCTGACATGGCTTTTACACGGTCTGGAAAACAGATCAAGAACAATGAATGGCTATATGAATTTCACATTAGAGGCTGGTTATTTTGGTTCCTTATTCATGAAGTAAGGGATGTACATTGCTATTCATCATTACATCTAGATGGAATAGGGTCTGCATGAGCAATTACACAATAGTAAGTGCACACTTACTCCCTCTCTCACACCCACACACACCATAAAGACTTAAGGCTTAATCTCAAGACCTGCTTAATCACATTCTGTACATTATGCCAATTACTGTGACATTGTGACAATATCTTTGCTATCTCCACACTCTGTTTTATTCCAGGCCATGTGTGAAAGACATCAGCTCACTGATATCCAGAATAACATGGCTTAATATATGGATTATTAGTAAGAAGAATTCAACATCTGAAAGAAAATAAAACCCCACAAAGTTTTACAGGTTCTATTCAATAAATTCTTACTACCCTGTACAGTCCATTGTTAATATTTCCACAGAGATAATACCCTTGGGCAGCTCTGCTCTGAGGAACACACCTGTCTTTAGAAGCTTTACTGCCTCCTGATCTAAAAGCCCTGAAAGGGGAAAACATTTTTGTTTTGATTTTGGTTACTGCAAGGTGTTTTTATTGAAGAGGGGAGAATTAAAGGAGGAGGGAATGAAAGAATTCTCAAACATGTTGAGTGGGCAGGCAGGAATGGATGCAAAGAGCAATTATTTCCTCATTCAATATCCTGAAGCAAAATTCATGACGCTTAAATACAAAAGTATTCTTTTTTATTTACAAGGTATAAGGAAGGTATCTGTCACAGTTAGGCATTTAAGAAAGGGGGAAGGAAAGATAATGTCAATGCTAAAGTAGGAGACATGAGAAGATAGCCCAAATAGTTTTGCAATAAGTAAAGTGTATGCAAATATTTGTGACAAATTAAATGCTTATTACAAAGAACATGTAGACAGAAGGTTCTTTCACGCACAGTGTACCAGCTGTTCAGTTCCAAAAAAAAACGCAATGAAGTTTATATTAATTATAAACTATTTGGTCTATTGGCTCAGACTTATTATTAACTACCTCTTACCCATATCATATAATATATATGTATATATATATATATTATAATGTATGGTAGAGTATTGAAATACACAATTGCATCAATTATTTTCAAGTGGCTGCATCTACAATATCCATCTTTGTCACAGTCCAAAAATGTAAAACATTCATTTTGAGACAAACATTCTGTATTTTTAAAAAGCTGGAGGGCGGTGTTAAGAAAATTATCCAATTTTAAAGGACTTATTGGAATACAAGTAAGTTTAATATATCATGAGGCAGTAAAATTTCTTGAAGCTAAAAGTGCACAGCTAAATTTCATAGGTATAAGAAAATCATAAAACCTAAGTAGTTAATTGGAAATCATAAATAATAAGTCAGTGTAAAGAAGAAAAATTTTAGCTATCCTGAAAGCTAAAAAAATTATATAAATATAGAATAGAAAGTAAATTTCCATAATAAGGATAGCAAAATTGATGTGTTTTAATTATGAAGTAAACATCAATGTTATACTAGGTCTTAATTTTAGAGTCCTTATAAATTTGTATGGTGTTTACATGTATTTTTAATTTTCACATGTTGAAACATAGCTGCGAGCAGAAATTATTGAGAATTGAAATGCTTTTTAATCATTTTAGTATCATTCTTTCATCATTTCCCCTGGGAATATCATTTGATTATTCATCAAATTTGTGTTCTTTTTCATGAGATGTAAATCAATGTCTGATATAATTTTAAGATTTTGTTCGCATAATCTATTTTTACCTGAAAGCCAGATGAAATTACGGAAAAAAAATCTTTTGAAATTTGATAGCATTATAATTTGAAGTAGAAAATGAGTTGAGAATAATTTCTTACTATCCAGAGTAGAAACATCAAATTGTAAGAGAGCTAAATCATGTGAAGCATAAAAAAGACTGTTTACTATGCCACTTAAGAAAAGATGGTTTTTAAAATGTCTGCATTTTCATTAATAAAGAGTTCAGCTACTCCTTCCTTTAGGAGTAGCTAATGTCTGGTCAGCTTAACTTCCTTGCCTTTGAAAAGAAATGTATTGACTCAGGACACTCTAAGATCAAGTTCTAGGCACAAAGGAAATCTATTTGCTCCAGAGAGACAAAGGACAGGAAGAGACAAAGAAAGTAGATAAAGGAGAAGGGAGAAGAGGAAGGGGACAAAAGAAAGGGGGTAGGAGAATTTTCCCTAGAGGGATCAAAGGGTGCTTCTGGATAGAGGTATATAGGCAAATGGTTTTTAAATACAAAAGGGGAAACCCCCTATTAGTATGGGTGTTTCGCTTTAATTGTGCAATTAATTAGGCGAGCCTAAGGAGACTTTTGATTGCTGAATTTAAGTGCTTTGACAGGTAGACCTTGGTTATCAGCTTCAGAGGAGGATGTGGGCAGGGCCCTGCCCGGGTACTGGGTTTTTTCTCAGCCCAGCCCAGCTCCCCCTTCCAGCTGCGGTGTCCTAGGACCTCACAAAGCAGCAGACCTCTTTGGCAAACTTTAGAAGTGTAATCTAATGGCTTTGAGCAAAGCGTAGGGAAGGAGGAAGGAAAGCAACGCATGCCAGAGACAAGTTTGTCTTGTATGGACTGGCTAGAGTCCCTTCAGCCTCAGGGAGAATGTGGGCAACTAGAATGGTCCCAGCCAGCATCAGAGGTGCAGTTTTCAAAGGAAAATTAGAGGGAGAATTAAAGAAGACTAAAGTGTTCTGTTTGTTTTGTTTTTGCTGTGGCAGAGAATTTCTGCTTCCTTAAAGAGCAACATGACAACGACTTTTGTATCTTTTAATCATCTGATTGTTTAAATAAAGAGGATGCCTAGCCTATAAGATAGGACACAGCCCTTAGGTGGGCGGAGTAGACAGAATGGACGGCGGTGACAGAGAAAGGAAGTGGGAGAGATGCCATGATCCTCCGGCCCATGATGGATGCAGGTTAGACTTTTCCCATAAGTCACCACCTTGTGGTGACACACAGATTATTAGGAATGGGTTAGTTTATCATGTGAGAGCTAGCCAAGAAGAGGCTAGTGATAATGGGCCAGGCAGAGTTTAAATGAATACAGCCTGTGTGTAATCATTTCGGGCATAAGCAAGCTGCTGCAGCTGGGAGCCAGGCGCTGGGAACAAACATCCCCACCTCTCAGCAGGGACACAGCCACCCTCCTTTTACAACACAGGCTGGTTAGCCAGTTTTGCTGTTTCCAACTCTTATTGTTTCTATGTACTTTTAGTGTTCTCAGGTTTGTAGCCACATCCTAAAGCTCTTTCTTGATTCTTGCTAGAACCTGGCTACCTGGCTGTCAATCATTAAGGTCAGGGGAATTGCTTACAGCTGTTCATAGTACAAACACACTGGAAGTGAGTGGGTTGAAAGGGAAATTCCTTGCCAATGACTTCAACAGGAATAAAATTCTTGCAACCAACACCATTGATGATGTATACCTGAGGGTCTTTTTCTGTGCTTTGTTGTATAAAGGACTGGCTTTGTGTCACTGAGGTTTGTCCCAAGTTCATGGGAGTTAAAGCATGACTCATTGTTGTCTGAGCCTTGACTTCTGGGAGTGAACTGGAGAAAAAGTCTGAGCAGGGAATCTGCTTACCATTGATTTCAGGTCTGGCCCAGGACTCTCTATGAACCAATCACAGGCTCCTCTTGTTCTCCTGGGCCAAACACTTGCATCTTCCAGTCATGGACCTACCGTGTACCACTTATGGGCTTCTCAGGAAACCTCTCCTTTGTGGCTAAGGTGGCTGTAACAGCCTCTCTGGATATCATGTGACTCTCACAGGACTCTCATGGGCTGCTTCTCCCATTTTTCTTTCCAACTAATTTTGCCCAGCAAAATAGGCTCTAAACTGGCAAAAATGCAGACTTCTTTGAAAGTTCTTTTTCTTCTAATTTTTGTCTTTTATTACTCAGGGAATATGAACCCTTACTCTAGTCCGTTTTCTATACATCTGCTGCTTCTTGCTATTAAAGGTAATATATGTTCATTGCAGAAATTTTCTTTTTTACTTTTTTTGTCATTGTAGAAACTATATATGGCTAATTAGGAAGAAGACAAATAAAACCCATATTCTTACAACCCATCTTTCATTTTTTATAGAGTCTTATTATGCATATGGCTTGAGAGACTGTTTTTTCCCTTATAAATATGCCTTACCCTTTCTTGTCATTGAACTTTTAATGTAACCATTTAGGTGGAAGCCCTTTGGAATGTTTGGAATCCAGCATGTGTCCTTTGAAAACCTTGCCCTCAAGGTTTCAAGCCATGGGCCCCCTCCCCTGGAGTTGACTCCGCCCAGACTCTGCCCCTGAAAAAGCCTGCTATCAGTTTATGCCCTAGAGGGCATAAAAAGCCCCCACCTCGTGGGTTCCCCTTGTGATTCTCTTATCTTCTTTTGAGGCTACCTAAGAATACTCCACTGAGATTAAACCTGGATTTATCGATTTGGTTGATTGGCTTATTACGTCAGTGAGGGTTGTGATGATTTCAGCCACATAAGGCTGATACTCCTGGGTTCTAGAGCCATGCACGTGGAGACAAACCCTCAGGCAGAAGTGCCTGAATGTTAAAGGGCCCGCATGACCCATGTGGGTGCATGTGTGGTTGCATTCACTATGACTCAGCTAAGCCGTGTGCAATTCGTAACATTCGTAAGCCCAACAGCTGCGTCATCTGTGTATGAAATAGCCAAGCCAACCCTCTGTGCACATGCGCTAGGCAGCTTTCTCAACCGCTGGATGCACCATCTTTCTCTCTCTCTTCACACTGATTCCTCAGGCCTGTACATGCCCCCTCTAATAAACTCCTAGGTGGGTTTATTGAGTGTTCTGTGTTTTCTTCTCACTCATGCCAGGTAATTTCAGCCGTGTAGTCCCATTAACCAGAGATTCAAAATTTAAGATCCTGGTGCCAAACCCAAGTAGAGTTGAATTTTCTGGCTACAAGGTAGGGAAAACCTCTCTCTCTTTCTCGCCGTTAGACAGACTTGCTTGGTGAATTTCCCAATTTCAAGCCAGGGCCTTTCAAAGGATCCAGAATCCCTTCCACCTTCTAATCCACCTGCCAAGACACTGCAGGGCCAGGCGAATGACCTGTTCTGGGGTAGACACAGTCTCTACCTTTTGGGGTTCCTTGTCTGAGAAATATCTCACACAGGGGTACTCCAAATCTACTGTTTTGACTCCTGGATATCTCGGAGGATGCCCTGTCTTTGTCTCCACATTTCCAGCTAACGGTTTATGAGTAGATTCTTATGGATCCAAGTTTGCTTCTCAAACACCTTATACAATTTATTCGAACTGAGGTTGAGCTGCCATGGCCAGGTTGATGAGCACTGCACTTTTGCCCTCTCTCCTCTGTTGTCTGTCCTTGTCTATGCTTTCTCTCTGCTCCTGGCTTTTGCCTGCAGGCAGTCTCCTTGCATCTCTATCTGCCTGTATCATGTTTCCATCCAATTGTTCTTCCTGTTTTCCCTACTTATTCCTTTCTTGGATGCTCACTTTACCTTTGAAAGACCCCCGAATAGGGCAGTCTTCCAGTCTGGAGAGACCCTCCCAAGGAACAGCGAGACCACTCGAACAGCTGCAAATAGCAAGAGGCTTTATTAAGTCATACGG
>JAQHUG010000132.1:5609419-5620898 GCA_028555095.1 Dicrostonyx torquatus
GGGACTGATTGAGAAGCCAATGATAATGGCACTGGGACCTATCTCTTCTGCATGTATTGGCTATTTGTGAACTTAGTCTATATGGATGCACATCTTTTTAGACCGAGATGGAGGGGGGAGGGCCATGGACTTCCCATAGGGCAGGTTATCCTGCCCCATCTTAAGGAAGCAGGGGGAGGCTGGTGGCGTTGGGAGGGAGCGGGAGGGCCAGGAACAAGGGGAGTAAATGTAAAATTTTCCTGTAATAAAAAAAAAACTAACAAGAAAACAAACAGATACCAAGAAACACACATACACACACACAAAATCCACATAATAACATACAACCAAAAGAACAATAAGACAAAAACATGCCAAAATGAGCAATATGAGGCAAAACGTCTACAAAAATATCATTGAGTCTATTCTGTTCTGGCCATTTATTTCTGTGTGTGGGGTCCTGTGGTTTGTGTAATCAATGAGCATTTATTAAAGAAAACTAATTTTTCCTTTGCGAGTGGGTGTCAATTGCTGATAGCTTCTTGGTTAGGTAGTGGCTAGGATTGCATGTCCCCTTCCCCATGTCAGTACTCGGACCCCACCTGGCTTGCAGGTTCTCTGCATGCTCCTGCATTCCAAGTGAGTTCATATGTATATCAGTCCTGTTGTGTCCGAAGCACTTTATTTTCTCAGTGCCATCCATGCCCTCTGACTCTTGGAGTGGTCTGCCTCCTATTCTGCGTAACTGCCTGACTCCTGAGGGGATGAGTTTGATGAAGACAGTCATTTAGGACTGACTGTTCCACGGTCTGGCACATTGTTTAATTATAGGTGTCTGTTTTGGTTCATACATACTGCAGGAGGAAGCATCTTTGGTGATTGCTGTGTGAGATACCGATCTATTGGTATAGAAAAATATCACTAGGAATAATATTACTACTATGTTCCTTTGACAGAAAAATAGTATTTGGTTTTCCCTTAGGCCCATGGCCTATTCAGTCTCAGGTTCTTGGTCACCTGAGCAGTGTCAGACAGAGAATCTACCTTATATAGTGGGCCTTAAATCCAATTAGAAATTGGCTAGTTACTCCCACAATGTTTATTTCAAAACTGATTAGTTCCTAACATAAAAAGTACTTGTATATATTGTAGGCAAGCCACTATTGTATATCACAGGGTTTGTGGCTGGATTGATGGATACCTTCCTCCTTTGGCAGTGTGCAGATTACCTTCCCATTTCTTTAGTACTAGACAGTAGGGGTGAAAACTCTGGGTAGGCACCTGATCACCTTTTCCAGGTTCAATGAGATACTTAAGTATTCACTTCAGCAATACTGTGTCCCCATCAGTTTGTGGGGAGCAGCTAATAGCTTTGGCAATATCATGAGAGTTGGGGGAGGGTGGTTTCCATAGGGCTACTTTGGCCAACAACTCAGCTAAATGCAGCTCCTTCCTGACACTTAAGATTTCTCAAGTTGGCATAAGAGGCCTAGTTGGGTCATCATCTTCTGTTGTTTGGTGATGATGTTTAGGTACTTTTCATATATGCATTTGTTTTAGGAAGCTTCTGTAGCAGGAGGTTTCAATGTGTCCTCTCAAATGGGCTGTAGTGATATGAATCCCTTCCTAAACTGTGTTCTTTAACCCTCTATCCCTTCCCTCTTGAAATCTAATCTTATCACTCCAGATTCCTGTCAGTCCTTTCATAACATATAGTATATTCTATCTGCCCTTCCTTCAGCCATCTTATTCTCTCCCCTAGTCTCTGTGATTATATGACTTATATGTAGCATGTCGATTTTAGGCTTATAAGCTAACATCTACATGTAAGAAAAAAAAAAACATACTATTTTACCTTATTCGTGAGGATCTTTTTATAGCTGTGTCCATTTACCTGTGAATCTCACAATTTTACATTTTTTAAACTTTATTAACATTACATTGGGTAAATACACCACACTTGAATTTACAATTCATCATTTGATGGATATCTAGGCTGTTTTCAGTTCTGGGCTACTGTGAATAGGGTAGCAATGGACATGGTTGAGCAGATGTCTTTGTAGTTAGACATTGTCCTCGGTAGTAGGATATAGACCCAAGAGGGTCTTGAGGTTGATTGATTTCCACTTTCCTGGGAACTGCCACACTGATTTCCTTTGTGGCTGTCTAAACTGTTTTCCCACTAGCAATGAACAAGTATTCTATTTTCCTCTGTCCTTGATATCTTTTGCTGTCTTTTGTTTTATTTTTATTCTAAAAATTGTGTTACAATCTCAAAGTGTTTATAATTTGTATTTCCCTGATGACTGAGAATGTCGAACATTTCTTTCAGTGTTTCTTAGTAATTTTTGTTTCAATTTTTAATAATCTTGTTTATTTTATGCCAACTTTTGAGTTGAGTTATATAGTTTTACTTTCCTTTTTTGATGTTCAGTTGCTTTTTGTTGTTTTCCTTTATATTCTTTAAAAAATAACCCTATATCACATATGCATTTTTAAACATCTTTGCTCATGTTAAAGCCTTTCACTTTGACTAAATGATGCTGTCCTCTAAATACAGAAGTTTTACAGCTTCATACAGTACCGTTTATAAAATATTGGTCTTAGTACATCTGCTATTTGTGCAATATTAATAAAGTCACTTTCTGGACCAATGAATTCAAGCATATCCCCACTTTCTCTTCTATCAGAATCAGGCTATCTGGTCTTAAATTTTGAGGTATTTAATCCATTTGCAGTTGCGTTCATACAGAGTAATACATATTTATGTACATGTGTTACTCGACATGTAGTTGTACCTGCACAATTTGTTGATGATGCTGTCTTTCAACAGTGTTGGCTTTTAGATTACTTGACCAAAAAGAGGCAGTCATAGTTGAATGAATTTATGTCTGGGTCTTCAGTTTAGTTTCGTAGAACAACGTGTCTTGTTTTATAAAAAATGTCATGACGTTTTATTACTATAGCTCTATAGTACAACTTTAACCCTAGGATGGTGATACTACCAGCATTTTTTTCACAATTGTTTTTCATATCCTATGTTTGATATTTCCATAAAGCTGACAGGGTTTTTTTTTCAGGTTACGTGAAGAATTGTGTTGGATGTTTCTTCAGTCTAAAAGTTTTTAAATTCCTTTTTAGTACATATCTTGATTCATTTTTTATTAAATAATGTGTATTTTCCCTTTTCTTAAGTATGTATACTTTCTGTGTTATTTCTAATATACAGCTTTCATTCACAGTGATCAAATTGAGTGCACTTTTCTCATATCTAATGAGTCTTGTTTTGTTTTCAAGTATATAGTAAATTTTTGAGAAGGATTCTTGACCTCCTGAGGAAAAAGTTTATTCTTTTGTATTTTGGTGAAATGTTCTGCACATATCTATGAAGACTAGTTGACTCATAATATTATTTAACTCTGGAACTTTTCTGTTTAGTTTTCATCTGAATTACTTGTTTATTGGGTGTCTTTGTGTTTGGTGTAAAATTGTGTAGAATTACAATACACATTATTTTTCCTTTGGTGAGTATTGTAACAGCCTTTTCTATCTCTTTGTTTTAGTTTTCATTTGAAGACTATTATGCCACATATAAAATAGTCATGCTTGCTTGCTTACTGGATCTATTTGATTCAAATATCTTTTCCCATCCTCTTACTTGAGGTGATATCTGTGTTTGATAATAAGGTATGTTTTATAGATAGAGCAGATATATGAAATCTATTTTCTCATGAAATTTGTTAGTCTGTGTCTTTTGGGGGAAGAGTTGAAACCATTGATATTGAAAATCATATTACAAATCAGTATTTATTGATACCTGTTATGGTGTGAGTTTTATTCTTGCCTTTTTTCATTTACTGTCCTGAGATTATTTATTCCTTATATCTTCTTCTGTATGTTTAATATCTTCAGATTGAAGTTTTTCTCATAGTGTCTTTTGTAGAAGTGGACTGTATACTGATATTGTCTAAATTTGATTTCATTGTTAAATGGTTTTCTTTCTCATTCAATTATTACTCATTGTTTGGCTGGGTATAGTAATCTGTGCTGGCATCTGTTGTTCTCTAAGAGTTGTAGAACACCTATGTAGCACCTTCTGGCTTTCAGATTTCCATGAGAAATCAGGTCTATTTTAATGGACCAGACATTTTATGTTGTTTAATCTTATTCCATTGTAACTTTTAATACAATTTCTTTGTTCTTTATTCTTGGTGTTTTGATTATTAAGTTGTGTTGGGAATTGCTTTTCTTATCCAGTCTATTTAGTTACTGTGAGTTTCTCGAACCTTTAGGTTGGGATATTTTCATCTATGATTTTTTAAAAAATATTTTCTGTGCTTTTGACATGGTTTTCTTCTGCCTCCCCATCTCTATTAATCATATATTTGGCCTTTTTACAGTGTCTCAGATTTCTTGGATGTTTTTGTCTGGATTTAAAATTTTTGATAAGGTATCTATTTATTCTATGTCATCTTCAGTGCCTGAAATTCAATTCTCTCTTCCATATCTTGAACTGTTAGTACAGCTTACCTCTGAGATTTTTGTTTTACATTTTTAATTTTTCAAGTTCTATTTTTCTCAATTTGGATTTCCTTTAGTAATTATGTTTCTACTTTCGTGTCTTGAATTGTTTTCACTATGTTTCTTTCTGTTTTTATGGTATTAATTAAGGGATTTGTTTACATCTTTAGGATCCTTTAACATGTTCATAATTTCTATTTTGAAGTCCTTGCCTTGTCTTTCATCTAAATTGTATTTCTCAGGTTTACTACCCTAGTATTTCTGGGTCTTTGAGGAGGTTATTAGCTGTTCATGTTTATATTTTTGTGCTGGAGTTTAAGCATCTGAAGGTAGAGATATTTATATTGATATCTGGTTTTGATTTTGTTGGGTGGGAGGTTTTTTTTGGTTTTTTTTTTTTTTTTTTTTTTTTTTTTGCTGCTGCCTTCTCTGGACCTTGGACAACTTTATTGGCTCTGGTACAATTAATAACAAGTTTATCCAAGTCTCAACCTGGTGTGCCTACTGCGTGTCCCCAGTAGGAACAGCTGCTTGGTATCAGTGGCTAACACACAGGACTGGAGATGAGGCAGAAGGAAAAGATGAAAGCCTCCAAGAAAAAAAGCCTTCCCCACTTTTTTGTTATAGCTCTAATGCCAGGTCCAAAACATTGGATTCCATTTTCCCTATTCTACTCTGATTGCATTCAATACCATTTGCTACTTTAACTGTTTGTGTTTTGTTTTTTTTGGGGGGGGTTCTTTGCTTGCTTTTGCTTCTTTTTTGTCTTTCCTGTATAATTTAAGGTACAACTAAACATAGATCATCCTGTGATTATCAATGTGCCCCCTATGATGGCTAAAATTGTCAGCTCAAGCTCTAGAAAGCAAGCTTCTAGAATTAATTATTGAAGATACTCTAAAACATCTTAATAGTGCCAGTCTTATATTAAATCCACAAAGCAGTTATGTAATAAATATTAATATTATTTGTCTTTTAAACAGTTTTAAGTATAAGCAAGTTATTCTGATAGCAATACTCTGTGAGAAAAATTCATTGTCTCCTTTTATTTTGAATTTTGTGTATTTGGAAATCTTTTTTTATTTTTTTCCTATATTTATTTATAAGGAGACTTAAGAACACAAAAATTACCAATCATTTTCTCAATACATTCTTTGCTTTCTCCTGAGTATAAATTACTAACTTGATACTGTGTTGTGACAATTTCTCCGCATTTTTACTTATGAAGCACTTACATATTTACACTTAAAATAGTAAGTGTTGTGTAAAACTCTTCCTTGGAGACATGACCAAATGTTCATCCATTCCAAATTTGGAATCAACATACCAAGGTAGAATACTGTGCAAGTACAGTTTTGTGAACCCATTAGAGTATTTTAGCTGTTCCTAGTATTATTGGTGAGGGATTACTTATAGGAGCAGAAGGGCTCAAAGCCTGCTAGATTACCAAAGGCACATCCCGATGCATATGATAGTTAATAAAAGTTGGAGAACTTCTTACTGTACATATTTCAGGGAGTTTGCTAGGTGTGGAAATGTATCTTCCTGTCAGATCCACTTATCTGATACTCTTCCAGCTTTCCCTCTTATACTCTGTCTTTTTCAGGCAGTTCAACTTCTCTGCGAGTATCAGCAGTTCTTACTGCTTATAGAAGCTTGAGGAAGGAGAGATCTAGTATACTTGCCAATTTTAAGGACTTCCAAACGCTTTTGAGTTATTTACTTCCTGAGTTTAAAAAGCTGTTCTGCAGGAATGGGTGTTTAAAGTACCTTCAGAACACCCTGTGTCTTAGTGAATTTCTCTCCAAGATGGAAGCTTTTATCTTTGACATATTGCTACATAACATGATTGTATTATATGCTTGTTTCGGGGATCTGTGCATAGATTGTATAGCTAAATATACACCTTTCTGGGGAATAATATTTCTTTCACACTTAGCATTCCTGAATTACATAGAGTTATTTAAATAGTTTAGATTAATTGGCTTTAACTTGCCCAATTTAACATGTCTTTTGTTGTCCTTTCTCAGAACGTGTTTAGGCAGTCATGTTAGCAAGAATTTATATGTATGGTTTCCAGAAATTTCTTGAAGATACCATTCCACAACAAACTCCCTGTTTCTCTATTCCTTATAAGCTTTCTACATTCTCTTTCACAGTGTTTTTTTTTCCAGAAAATAAAATACATTTATTTGCCAAAATTTATTCCTTTGAGTACACTTTTGGTTACTTCCTGCATGCTTTTGGAGTTTGGTCATACAAGGAGCAAGTAGGACAATAGCTTATACTTTTTGCTTGTTGTCAAGTGATAGAAACATATTTCTTCAAGCATTTGCTATTAACATGGTATTTCTCATGAAATTCTGAGGTTTCTAGCACATTCCCTACCAACAGATAGTCAATTTTATCATTACCTTGTGCAATAGAGATTACTAGGCCCATATGGGATGTGATATATGTTCATTATCAGAAATGATATTTATTTCTGATTATTTCTTTTAACTGGATAAAGACCAAAGTTAATTCTGAATTATCTGGAGTAAGTACAGTGGGTTTTTTTTAATTTTTATTGTTAAAAGAAAAATTTACATTTACTCCCCTTGTTCCCGGCCCTCCCGCTCCCCCACTGCCCCAGGTCTGTCTGCTGGGAATGGGCACCACAGCTCTGCCTTTTAATTGATTGTGATTTCCTATAATGATCTTTGCATGTTGCAAAGAAAATTATCCCTGATGGTTGGTGAGAACTGTAATTGTCTCTGAGTATAATGACAATTATTTAGAATCTAGTTAGTAATATGGTATAGGCTTTCCTCTAAGAACAATGACATTATTAACTCTGAGTATTTGGGGTGATTGTTAGAACCAGGCATAATTTCATTATTGTTGAGTGGGTCTTTAGAGATCTCTTGGTTACTGCAAGGATATGCATGCCTCTTTTTCACCATGATGTTGTGCTTCATAGATGATGTGACAGCATAGAGCTATTGATTTTTTCCCCATGGAAGTTTGTTTGCATCTTCTGGTATTAGGAATATATATATATATGTATGTATGTATATATATACACACACACAATAATGAAAAAGTGATCATGAATTTGAAAAAGGGCAGGGAAGAATATATGGAAAGTTTTGAATGAGGAAAGAGATAGGAAAATGATGTAAATATAATACCCCCAAATTAAAGCAAAAATCCTGAAAATCCTGAATATATTCATTTGGTTTTGATGTGATCACAAAGTATCATAAACAAATTTTTCATTAATAGCATTTTATTTAGCAGTATAGTATTTTGAGTGTATGTTTTTAACACTATTTATACTATATATATGATGAATTAGTTCTTTGTCCATTTTTATTTCATTGAGAAATGGTACAATGCAGTAATATTTCAGTAAATACTTTGGTTTAATTTTCACAATCATAATAGTTTATATATCATACCATGTATTCATTTAAATGAATTATTTTTATGTACACTTTTTCAAAAGTATTTATATTTTCAAGTAACACATAGGAACTAGTCAGAAGACCATTATATATTTTGCTTTTTAGATTTGATAGATGATATAAAATTTTTAAGTTACCATAGAATTTGACATTCTACAACACACATATTAAGACTGAAGCAAATGTTTTCATGAAGATTCTCACACAGTTAAAGAGATATTTGTTCTTGTTGTTGATTTCTCCTTTGATTATTTCTTGCTACTAGCAACCTAATAATGTTTTACATGAAGTGGTTTCTCAGCAGCTTTCTTTGAATGATTGAAATATGTCATTCACCTTAGGAAGAAAACTCCATGGGTAACTGCTACCAATCATACTGGCTGGATAATAGGCTATATTGACTTAATTTAACTTGGCCTTTATCTTATAGACTTTAAGTATCCTTTGTTAGTTGGAGTGTTTAACTTTCACATGAGATCTTTACTGTGATCCTTATTTAAATATAAGTGTTTTTATTGTTTAAAAATGATACTTAATTTTCTTTAATTTTCCATTTTTCTTGAACTTGAAATATGAACTTGAACATTTTATCTGAGTTATTTTTTTATTTTCCTTGGGTCATCTTCACTTTAGTCATTTATCATTAAAAATATTGAGGCACTTGAAAATGTCTAAACCTACGAATGGGAAGTATCTGTAATAGTCGAAAACTTATGACAATCATCTTACTAAATATTTTTCTAAGTTTTGAAACATGGAGAATTGGTGCTTTTAGACTTATCTGTTGCAGAAATATTTCAAACACAACAGATCACTGGTGCCACAGGCTGAAAGTTTATATTTGTTGAGTAGTAGTGAAGGAGATGGTGATGAGCCCACAGGTATTATTTACTACAAGATGAAGTCTATGTTATGGATTCAAAGCCAATGGGCAAGAAATTCTGGAATTAATGGGGTCTATAAAAATACGAATATCAATTAATAAGTACCTGTGAACAAACTTTTCTCCAAAGCTCTATGTGGTGTAGAAAAAGTTTCCATAATAATTTCCTCAATTTGACTTTAAATTCCTGAAGATCATTGTATTCCAGTTACCCCAAATTAGTGATATTATGTGAAAAGTAATCTAAGATAGAGTAATTAAGCTGTTATGAAAGACAAGCATAGTTATGATTTATATAGAAGCATTATAAAGTTAAATTTTCATAAACTAAAATACCACATTCTGAAAACCTGTTGGAACCCAAAAACTGCAGGTGCTTCTTTGAAAAATGACATTTCCATCACTTCCCTGACAAGCACAATTGAAATGCCAAAGTTTTAAACATTCTGCTCCCATTGCCAGTTGCCGTTTCTGTGGAAACAACCTAAGTAGCAAAAGGGAAATACATGTACTTAACTTAATATTGTAAGGTTTTGAATATTTTACAAGAAGTTTAGATACTTTTGTTATGGTTGAAAATTCTTAGAGTTATTATTTTATTCTTGTATCAGGTCATATAAATAGCACATGTGTTGTCTAAAATTAATCATGTATAACAAATTTTTGTTTTAACTTATGAGGTGACTTATAAATACCACACATTATCGATTGTATTAAAAAGATAAAAACCATGATTTCTACCATTAATGTGACAGAATACACTATGGATCCATTTCTTGCTAATCTGACATATTACTAAATTGTCCTAAAATTCTTGTCTTTATACCAATAAATTACTATGTATCTTAATCTTCATCAGAAAAGATTCATTTTTAGATAAATAAAATTTGGTAAAGAAACTTATAACTGGTCAACATGTAGAGAATAAGAAACCATGGCATGTTGAACTCTAAATTGGACATCTATAGCACACTTCTCTCAAAGATTAAAGGCCATCGTGGAGGAGGATATGCCATTATTTTAAGCGCTAAATATAGTGAAATTTTGAAGATAAATAAGTGCTAAAATCACAGGGCCATTGTACACAGGAGCTCACAGTGACTGTAATTAAATGCACAGGACATCACTGGATTGGGTCAGCCAAAATTCCAACAAAGATGGGGCAGGGGCTTGTGAAACCATTCATGACCCTACATTTGAGAAACTACTGGCTATTAATTGTTTATTGGGAGAGAAAGTCAATAGTTGTCAGAGATGCTGCCTTTGGCATGCCTTAGTAAATATTCCTGTACCTAGGTGCATACAAGAAGCACTAAGAGCACTCAGTGGATTTAAAAAATGAGTAACTGAACTTGAGAGAGAAAAGTGGAAGAGGTGGTGAAGGTGCTAGGGTATGAACTGAAGCATATGAAATAGGTAATTGGTTTTATTCAAGAACATACATGTACAAAATTCTCGAACATTGATTAAAAGCTTAAAAGATACAAATACATACACACAGTTGTGCAATAACGAATAGTAAAAAGGAGATTATGATTTAAAAGAGAATGAGCAGGGGGTATATGAGAGGGTTTGAAGAGAGGAAAGGAAGTGAGAAATGTGTAATTATGCTGTAATATCTAAAGGTAAAATTTTAAAAATTAAAGACATAAGCTGAAATGGGTTCCCACAGACCCAAGTTTAGAAAATTAAACTTGGAAAGCACTAAAGATTCTTAACTTTTCAAATTTCTTGATACCATACCTGGAGCTTTATTTTTATTGTGTATGGTTTTGAATATACTATCATTCTGCAACTCATTCTAATTAACAATAAAATTTGATTATCATTATTCATTAAATATAGTTTCTATACTTGGATTTCACAAAACAGTAGTAAATTTAAAGCTATGCAAGTTTCTAATGTAATTTTATAATACACTTTTTCCTATCATATCCTATGATATTTGGAATAAAAATATATTTTCCCATAATAACACTAGATTGTGTTATTGTATTTATATGAATATATATTCACTGTATGTGTTATTTCAAAGTACTTTTTCTTTTCAGTCTTTGGAAAATAAATTTATTAAGTTAAAAGGGAGAGTCTAGATTAAAAAGTAAAAATTACTGTTCAGTTATATAGTATGGTATGGGAAGATAGTCTCTTTCTATACCATTTTTAAGCCCTATAAGTTAATTGTCTAATGTAACCATGGATGTGTCTTACATCATTATCACTACCTATGAAGTGGACATAGAATACAATGGAAGAATTTCAGTTTTGCAGCAAATAATTGAATTTTTACTATCAGACATTATTTAGGTATTTAGCATATAGAAAATTGTTAATTTAAACATTTATAAGCAGGAATCCCTTTCCACATGTCATAATTTGATTTGGTTACCTACAAAAAGTTGTGTAACACAAAGCATGAATATTTAAACCTGATAAAATTCCAAACATCTTACTTAATATGCATGTACCCTTGGTAGTCATCTAAGTCTACCAATTGTTTAAAGACTTATCAATTAATTGTATGGGGAACATCATTAAAGGCTAGATACTGTGGTGATCTATGTAGATTTTCCCCAGTAAAACTAAAGGTATATAAAATAAAGAAATGAAAGCAACATATACTGATGTGGGATGGCCTTCTGTATAT
>JAQHUG010000133.1:16062-40761 GCA_028555095.1 Dicrostonyx torquatus
AGAAGAGAAATTCAATTAGATAAATACAAAACCTCTTCTCGCGTGCCAATACACCAGAGGCAGATTCACAAGACAAATAAGAAGCCAGGGGGGGAAAGTGTTGCCGTTTATGACACAAAGGACAAACCTTCTTGATTCTGTCAGGGGTCCTGCAAATTATTAATAAGGTGAGCGAGTCAAGAAAACAAAGGCAGAGGAAAATAGAAAACACATGGTTGTCCACTGTGGAAGAGGCTGGTCTCAAGAGAGACGCCAACTCAAGAGACACCAAGACAACAACTCTCTGTTCCGCCATCAACAGAACACCCATAACACCCCATTCTAAGGTTTGGGGAATAACATGGAAGGAGGAGGAAACCAAATTTAAGCCAACTCGGTTTTTAAATCACCCCTACACCCTTGGGCTTAGGCAGAGGCTGGTTGCTGACCGCTAAAAATTCCCTAGGGCAATAACTCCGCAGGACATTCCAGCAGCAGCTCAAATAGAATGGCTGTCTGAAATCTCAGCAGCAGCTTTCGCTTGGCTTTCGTAGCTGCACTGCAGTGTAGGACAGCCCACAGCGAAGCTGCAGGCGGATGCCTGGAGCTAGCCGCGTTGTCAAACATGGCCAGCTAAATCCGCTTAAAAACCTGAGGGCTTAAAAAGGAGAGAATTTAACACAGTTTTTTCCTGTTTGTGGATGGCGTGCCACAGAGAGATTTCCTGACTCAGCAAAGCAACACTGCAGCGGCTTTAAAATGGGGCTTCCTGGGCTGTGCCTCCAGCTCGAACTCTGGCTATAAAATATTTCAATGGCTTTTGTGGGACTGGATGCTTGTGTGCCCGCTCAGGTTGGGAGTAAAGCAGCTGAGACCACGGCTCAGCTCTTCCTGCCTTAGGCGGTGGGATCAGGTCTACTAGAAACTGGCGGTTTTGAAATACAGTCTGTGCCGCCAGCGCAACCTCTGGCTCCTGCGGGAGACAGAGCTTTACAATGGAATTTCTGAGTAAAATGCTACGATTTGCTTGCTTGATGACAATGTGGACTCACTATATGCCTGGAACATTACGGCTCAGAGGCGCAACTAACTCCAAGTTAGAAGCAGCTCCGCCATGCTGAACTGTACTTGCTTATCTCAGGTAGGACCTTAATTATCATAACAACAGTACACTTAAGGTTTAGACTGGGCAGGAAACAGGCAGTACCGAAATTTCTCCTACATGGCACAACTGAAGTTTTTAAGAACTGCTTAACATTTTAAGAAATGCTCCTGTGCCGGACGGTGGTGGCGCACGCCTTTAATCCCAGCACTCGGGAGGCAGAGGCAGGCGGATCTTTGTGAGTTCGAGACCAGCCTGGTCTACAAGAGCTAGTTCCAGCACAGGCTCCAAAGCCACAGAGAAACCCTGTCTCGAAAACCAAAAAAAAAAAAAGAAATGCTCCTGTATAGTAAAAAATTACAGATTCACAGTAGGATGGATTCAGACATAAAAGACCTCTAAATAGGTCATACTGTTGGATAAAGTACATAGGCTTGGGAGAGGGAAGAAAAAAATATAGAGAGAGAGTAATAAAATAATGCCTTAAAAAAAAGGTAAAGTCTTTAAAGAGACAGACTACAGATAGTTATAGATTAAAAGAAATACAAATAAGCCACGTAAACATGGAAAATTCACAGAATGTCTGGATTATGTATTTTATTGTGTTTTCTTTAAATTTTTTTATTGTGAAGGAGCTAAGTACAGAGAGACATCTCATTGTATGGACTGCCAAGCTAAACCAACATGGATATTATAAAGGTGTTATTGCTTCACAATATGGGTCTAAGGATATGATGCTTCAGAGAGGTTCTTCTTTTGTTTTCACAGAGGATGATAATCTGCAGACTTCTTCTATACCAATATGGTATGATAGACCACACCCTCCTGAAAGGTCACTGTGAACACCTTCAGAAAATTACTTCACTCAACTGCCAACTAAGATGTACCTGCCACACAGGTTATACCATGAAAGGCCTAATTAACAGCACCCACATACAACAGGAAGCAGTTTGGAGAGAAATAACTGCGTCCATATTCCCAAATATTGTTTATAAATGCTTTTTTTAACATTTAAAGGAGGAGATGATATGGATATGAATAATTTGCATTGATGTAAATTTTGATTTATTGATATAAGTTTAAGGTCAATCTTGTTATATGTATATTTCTGATCTTGATTAAGGTATTATGATTATGTAGTTCATTAAAAATGTAATATATAATTAGAAAATATAGACTGTTAATAAATAATCATCTAGGGCTGGAGAGATGGCTCAGTGGTTAAGAGCATTGCCTGCTCTTCCAAAGGTCCTGAGTTCAGTTCCCAGCAACCACATGGTGGCTCATAACCATCTGTAATGGGGTCTGGTGCCCTCTTCTGGCATGGGGGCATACACACAGAGAGAATATTGTATACATAATAAATAAGTAAATATTTTTAAAAATAAATAAATAATCATCTATAATAGTTAAGTGTGTAGTCATGTTAGTTAGATTTTCTAGATATGCATAGATATATTTCAGATAGCCATTCTTCATATCTTTCAAAGACTACAGATTATGGCATTTAATGTTTTAATAACTTAGGGCTTTTCATGACAATGAGATACGTCTGCTCCTGGCAGCACCAAGCTACTTCCTGAGGAAGATGGGCATCAAAGATACTAGCCATGGAGTTTGCTAGCCATTGGGCAAGAAACTGCTCTTGCCTGGACTGCTTAAATGGACACAAAGAACCCACAGAGAGATGACTGCTGAACTTGCCTAAAGGTGAGATGGTCTTTTGGGGTTCCTGCTTCATAAAAGAGTATGTGAGACATTCTGCAGGACACAAAAGAAAGTGACTGAACTGTCTTTGAATTTTCCTGCTTCATGGAAATGTCTGCTGGATGCTATGGGCCTGTAGGCTGAAGATGGATGCCCCAACAGTACAGACGAACTTTGGGTGACTGTACAGGCAGTGAGATGTCTCTGTCACTTGTAGAGTTTTGGAAGTTGCTTACTTCTTGTTTACTTAGGTAATATTATATCCTTCTGGAGTCTTTGATGGAATTGAAGAATGGATAGTTATAGTTATAGTTTTCCTTAGTTATGATAAACGATAAAATAGATATAAATATTGTAACTGTAATTCTTGCTTAATAACTGTTTTGTTATATGTAACTTTACTATGTTAAAATGAAAGCCTTTCTTTTTTGTTTAAACAGAAAAAGGGGAAATGATGTAGGAGGGAACTTCTGTATTTCTGTGCTTTCATTGCTTGAATAAAGAAATTGCCTTGGCTTTTGGTAGGGCAGGACTTAGATAGGCGGGGAAAAGACAACAGTATGCTGGGAAGAAGACTGGGTCAGGGAGAGAGCTGCCATGAAGCCACCAGGATCAGACATGCTGAATCTTCCCAGTAAGCCCACTACCTTGTGGTGACTTACACACTATTAAAAATGAGTTGAAATAAGATGTAAGACTTAGCCAATAGAGGCTAGAACTAATGACCAGGCAGTAATTTAATAAATACAATTTTCGTGTGGTTATTTCGGGTATAAGCCAGCCGACCCACACCAGGAGCCGTGGCAAGACACAGCCCTCTCCCCCTCCTACAACAGGGTCTCTGTGAGTTTGAGGCCAGCCTGTCTACAAGAGCTAGTTCCAGGACAGGCTCCAAAGCTACAGAGAAACCCTGTCTCGAAAAACAAAAAGCAAAAACAAAAAAAAACAAAAACACAAAGAGTTTTGACAGGAGTGGCTGCTCATGGGGAATCCCAGAGAGAAGAAACAAAAGCCCAATGTGAAGGAATTAAGAAACCATAGCAATGTGATGATCAAATCTAAAGTACAGAGGTGACACAGGCTGTCCTGAAGTTCCATTGTCAGCTCTATCTGTAAGTCTCTCATCTGCATATCCCCCTCGGCTTTTGCTAACTTGGGCTTTGGGGGTAACAGAATAGTCGACAGCTTCCGCAGCTGCTCTGCTTCCTTGCTCATTCTTAAAGCAGTTGCAGTGACTAAGGCACTATCAAGGAACTGAGGTTGGGTCGGTGGTGTTAGGCAGCTGGGGACTGCGAAGTGACTTGATCCTAGACTTAACATGCTGAGGTGTGTGCACATAAGGGCATGCATGCTGCGTGTGGATGTGTGTTTATGCAAAGAGTACGAGGTGAGAAACCAGAATCCTGGACTAAGCGGTTTCCATGCAGAACCCTGCACTCTGGTCACTGCTGCTGTGACCTTGATGGCTCCCAAGGAACCTGTGAAAAATCCCTTTCCCTAGCAGAGCCCATGATAGGTTGAACATTTAAAACACACACACATACACAATACACCTTACCAACAAAAAAGGACGACTGAAGGAAAACCAGAGAACAAAAAAAGCAAAGTTATTTCTGAGCATGATGTCCTGGACCTACACTTTTAGCCTCCCTAGCTCCCGGTGTGACTGAGCAAACAGGGCACTAAATCCCACCATTCCACTTGGGGGCTAGGCAGCCTCTTCATAGCTTCCACTCCCACCCTTGCCTTCCTATCTCATTTTTTCTCTTTTCCAGGAACCCACAGGAAGACACTGACACTCAGTGCGGTATCAGTGTGGTAACTGTGCGGTATCAGCAAATCTCAACACCGTAGTAAGGCTGCCTTAAACTCTCTGTCTTTACTTTGTCAAGCACTAGAGTACTGCAAAGAACTAGAGAAACCCAGGCTGTGGCTACTCAGCCCTGGACCTGCGAGACCGGGCCCTGCGCGGCCTTCTGCTGCCCCCTGCTGGGTCCTGGCCTACACAGCCTCTGGCTCCTCAGTAACTGGGTTCCTTCACCTATCAACCATCCCTAAAACAGGCTTGTTGACACTTTACCCCCATCACTACTTGCTGTCCTAGAACCCTATGCAAGAAGCCACTTTCTTCTTCCAAGGATCCTGTCCTCAGTGTGCTTCTTAAAAAACAAAAAGGTAGTCGGGCAGTGGTGGCGCACACCTTTAATCCCAGCAGAGGCAAGGATTAAAGATCCCTGAGTTCAAGGCCAGCTTCATCTACAGAGTGCATTCCAAGACAGAACTACAGGGAGAAACCCTGTCTTGAAAAACAAAAACAAAACAAAGCCCCCCCCCGGAAAAAAGGTAGAAAGGGTTAAAGCTACTTTACAGAGCCCAGTTCCTGAATCAAACTTACTGTACACCTGCTATTTGCTAGATACTGTGTCAGAACTATGGATAAGAAAAGGAACAAAAAAGAAACAATCCCTACCGCACCTTGCTCTGAATCAACCCAACAGTGAGTCCGGCTGAAAATAATGTGCTGTGGGGTGCAGGTAGGGTGTGGTGGGGGGAAAAGAGGCAACCAACTGATAAAGGGGCAAGGGACAAAGGGACAGAGGCCATGGAGTCAGAAGAGATGAAGCCAGGAACACACGGTGTGGGGAGGGGCAGCCTGAGCAGAGGGTGGGAAGGACACACCGGCCTGTCATCTAAGAGCACTGGAAGCTACGGAAGCCTGCAAAGCAAGGTTGCAAGATGGTGCCCACCCGTCTTTCTGTTCTTGCCCCTGGCTGACCCCTCCTCTGGGAACTGGCATGCCTTGGTGTCTGTCTCCTGCTCTTTTCTGTCTACACTCTCTTGCCCCATTGTTCTGATTCTAAACAACATTCACACGTGTGTTGATATCTCAATGTGAACCTCTCTGCAGACTACATAAGACATAAATTATTTTCTGTCTGCCTTTGGGTTGCCTGGGAAAGACTTTAACATCTCTACCCCATACTCTACATGGTTAGCACACAGAGAAATGAACTGTACTGTCACGTGTTCATACATATATGTCATTATACCTTGTTTACACCTCACATTCATTGCTGAGTGAAAACATATATATATATATGTGTGTGTGTGTGTGTGTGTGTGTGTGTGAAGCCAATAGAAGACTGTGCCAAGTATAAAAATACTTTATATAAAAATAAATACAGAAAATTCTGAACATATGAGAAATTCTCTGGTATAGTTGAAGAAATTAAAACAGTTTGCTTTCATTTAGTAAATTGGTGAAAAAAAATTTCTCTGGTTTCAGTAGGAATCACCCCCTCTCACTGGGGGTGCAGGCAGAGCGAGTGCATGTTTTCTCTCTCTCTCTCTCTCTCTCTCTCTCTCTCTCTCTCCCCCTTTCTTTCTTTTTCCCCTGAGACAAGGTTTCCGAGACGGGCCTCCATTTGTCCTAGAGTTCTGGCCTCTAACTCACAGAGATCCACCTGCCTCTGCTTCCAGATTCTCAGGTTAAAGGCGTGCACCACGACCTGGCACATTCTTTTTCTTTTTCTACTTCCTGGGGATCCAACCCAGGAACCTGTCATACCAATGGCATGCTCTGCCACCAAGCTACATCCACAGCCTGGATGCATCAAATTACAGTTTCACTCTAGAATCTATATCAAAATTAAAAGGCATATGTCCATACACATAGCAAGTAATTTTGGTATGTTTGTATTATACTCACATATACATGCAGATATATGTAAATACTATCTGCCTTTGTTAGGGTTTCTATTGCTGCAGTGAAACACCCTGACCAAAAGGCAATTTGGGGAAGAAAGGGTTTATTTGGCTTATACTTCCAGATCATAGTCCATCACTGCAGGAAGTCAGAGCAGGAACTCAAGCAGGGTTGGATCCTGGAAGCAGGAGCTGATGCAGAGGCCATGGAGGAGTGCTGTTTCCCCTGGCTTGCGTTCTTACAGAACACAGGACCACCAGACCAGGAATGGCACCATCCATCAAGGGCTGGACCACCCCCATTGACCACTAAATGAGAAAATGCCTTACAACTGGATCCACGGAGGCATTTCCTCAGCTGAAGCTCCTTCCTCTCTGATGACTCTAGCTTGTGTCAAGTTGACACACAAAACCAGCCAGTGCACTATCCTTGTGTATGTAGGGGGTTCTTCTTGACAGATTTTTTATAGGAACAAAATGCAAAAGTACACATCAAAGAGAGAAAATTAGGGCCTGGAAAAATGGCTCAACCAGTAAAAGCACTTGGCTGGCAACTGTGAGGACCATAGCTCAGATCCCAACACCCACATAAGCCAGACATGGTCTTGCCGATGCCTGTAACCCCAGCACTGGCCCGGGAGAGACAGGAGAATCGTTGGAGCTCTCTGGGTAACAGTCCAGCTGAAACAGAAAAGCTGGCACCTGAGTTGATAACTGATCATGCCTGCATGATGAAGCCTCCATAAAAGTCCCTAAACTGTGCCATCCAGATGACTTAGATGCCTGGATACAGGAGGTTTAGATACCTTGGGAGGACACAGAAGACCAGCACCCTTCTCTACCATACCTTGTCCTGTGGTTCTTTTTCTGGATGTTCATCTTTTTCACTTGTTTTCAACTATAATCAGCCTGTAACCCAGCGTTGCTCTGAGTTTGTGAGCTCCTCTCACAAGGTAATGGACCTGGAGGAATAAAGGTGGAACCCCCAGTTTATAGCTGAAGTTGGAAATGCTGGCTCACAACATAGAACTTGAGAACTGCAGCTGAAAGCGAAAGCAGTCTTGAGGTACTGAGCCTTGATCTGTGGGCTGTGCTCTATCTCCTGCAGATAGTGCTCAAACTGAGTCAAATTACCAGCACCTCCAGACTTCTGGAGAACTCCCTAATACATGGGAAGCACCTCACACATATTTCAGTGACTGGCAGTGTCTATGGTGAGCAATAAGTAGGAAAAGATAAAAAAAAACATTGCATATATTAGCAATCCCAGCATTTGGGAAGTGTTGCTGGGAGGATCAGACGTCATCTTCAGCCGCTTAGCTATGTAATGAAACTCTGCCTTAAAAAGCAAAACAAGAAGCCAGGTGAGGTGGGTCACACCTGTAACCTAGGCACCTAGGAGGCTGAGAGAGGAGCTGGACTGGAAATCCAGCCTCAGGGTACAGGGCAAAGCTGAGATTTCCCTAACCTATAAGAGACCCTTCCTCAAGAAAGTGGGTGTGCTGCACACACCTTTAATTCCAACACTTCAGAAGCAGAGGCAGGTGGCTCTCTGAGTTTCAGGACAGAGGGAGGGAGGGAAGAAGGGCAAAAAGAAACTAAAATAATCTAGTATCTCTGAATGCAGAGGGAGCTAGACAAAGTTTCAACTAGACAGATAAACTTATTTTAATAGATACAGCTTGGAGTCAAAGACAGAACAAAATGCTTTCTGTTACTGTGTGTTCTTGAATAATTTAGGGAACTTTCTAAGTTCAGGTCCTTCACCTGAAACAGGAAGAGTCACTCTTACCTTTGGAGGTTGTTTTTTTGTTTTTGCTTTTGTTTTTTTGTTTGTTTGTGTTTGTTTTTGTTTTTGTTTGTAGTTTTTCAAGACAGGGTTCCTCTGTGTAGCTTTGGCACATGTCCTGGAACTTTTGGAGTTCTTGCACAAATTGGACATACTGTGTGCTGCCTGCCTGCCACATGGCCATTTTTCTACTGTCTGACTCAACAATCCTCCATCCTCAGGTTCTCCAAGTGTGGCCCTGGACCAGCAGTGCCAGTATCAGCTGGAGACTCAGTAAAAACGAACGCTATTCACTCCTAAGAATCAGATGCTCGGGAGGCACCCAGAAATCTGGGTTTAACTCAGCCCCCAGGTGAAGCCTGTTACGCTGATGAACTTGAGGGGCAGAGCTCTCAGAGACAGGCTTGTCTCTCAAACACAGGAAGATCTCTCCGAACCTTAAATGCTTCTCCTTCTCTCTGAGCATGAGGGCACACATCTGTAATCCCAGCACTTTGGAGACAGAGGTAAGAGGATCTCTGAGTTTAAGGCCAGCGTGGTCTACATAGTGAGTTCCAGGACAGCTAGGGCTATATAGAGACAACCCGATCTTAAAAAAACATACAAAGAGATGGCCTTCTATCCCATTTTAACAGAAGTTATTTTAAAATGCTATTAATGTTGGAAGAGAATCTTTCCAAACAAAGCAAGAAGACTTGAAATAAAAATAGTGCTGACATTTAAATCCCAAAGCCTTTTAAAATTATCTCTGTAAACAGGTCTGCTGCATGGGAGCAGCCTGCCCTGCAGCAAAGGCATGTCAGCACGACCCGGACTTGAACTCTCCTTGGCCAAAACTCACTGATAAGTTGGCAAAGTTTACTACTCTGCTTAAGCCATTAACTTTACTAGCCACAAATTCCATACTCAAGTTGGCTTTCCTCATAATTGAGGGGATAAGCAGGTACGGTAGCTGGGAAAGAATTTCATGAAGCTTTATACCATTCTTTAGGCATAAAATCCCATGGGGGACAAGCAAAAACAGTCTCCACCAAAGAGCAAGTTGGTTCATTTTGATTTGTCTTTTTTTTTTTCTCTGCCACAACAAGTTCCAGAATTCAGTGGTATGTTTTTGTTTTTGTTTTTATGTGTACGGGTGTTTGCCTATATATACGTCTATATACCACATACATGCCCGGTGCCCACCGAGGCCAGAAGAACGCATCAGCTCCCCTGAAACTAGAGTTACAGATGTTTGTGGGGCAGGCATGAGGGTGCTCATCATACTGGGAACTACACTTTTGACACATTGTAATTTTGACAGAGTTTTAGCAGAAGGCTTCCTAGAGCAGAAGTAATACACAGCAGATACCAGAGAATTTAAGTTTTAGTGATGCCATGATCTCATTTGTCACCGGCCTTAAAGCATATTCTTGTCAAGATTCTATTCTGTTTGAAATCCGTGTAAGCCTGGTTTAACATTTATCTCCTGCCTTTAAAACCGTCAACAGTTAAGTCTTTAAAAGAAAAGGGGGCGTCTAGCTGTCTAGCTGCTCTTTGGGGACAAGGAAAGCAGGAGAGAAGAGCTAAGAAACTCTATCCTCTTGGGCTGGAGAGATGGCTCAGAGGTTAAGAGGTCCTGAGTTCACTTCCCAGCAACTGCAAGGTGGCTCACAAATGTCTATAATGAGATCTGGTGCCCTCTTCTGGCCTGCAGGCATACATGCAGGCAAAATGATGTATACATAATAAATATTTTTTGAAAAAGATACTCTGTCCCCTGTGGGGCAGTGGTGGCACACACCTTTAATCCCAGCACTCAAGAGGCAGAAGCAGGTGGAGCTCTGTGAGTTCAAGGTCAGCCTGGGCTACGGAGTGAGTACTAGAACAGGCTCCAAAGCTACACAGAGAAACCATGTCTCAAAAAACCAAAGAAAAGAAAGAAACTCTGTCCCACTTTAAATGAGAGGAAACCCAAAAGACACAAAGATGGTGGGTTATGTAGAAACAGCACCAATCAAACATACACTTCATCTCATTTTCCCGTCACACAGGAAACAGATGTGACTGCTACCTACCTGCCATCGCTTGCATCCCAGACGGACTACACTGTTCATGTCAGGGGGTTGCTCTGAAAAGATAAATGACCTTCAGTATGTAATATTCTGATACAAGTAAACATTCATAGCCTGCCTGTTGCTATTATTCAATTACTACCAGAGGAAATAAGGATCAACTAAAGAGGTTAAGTAACCTGCCCAGACATTCTGAGGAGAGCACACACTTAAGGACCATTTCTACATTTACCCATTGACTTGGGGAGACCCAGACCAGGCAAGCCAACCTGAAATACAGACCTGTGCAAATATCTATACTTATTTTTAAAAGATTTATTTTATTTTTAAAAATTTAATTTTTTCGCCGGGCGGTGGTGGCGCACGCCTTTAATCCCAGCACTCGGGAGGCAAAGGCAGGTGGATCTCTGTGAGTTCGAGACCAACCTGGTCTACAAGAGCTAGTTCCAGGACAGGCTCCAAAGTTAGAGAGAAACCCTGTCTCGAAAAACCAAAAAAAAAAATAATAATTTTTTCTTCCTCTCTCTCTCTTTCTCTTCCTCCCTCTGCCGTGTGTGTGTGTGTGTGTGTGTGTGTGTGTGTGTGTGTGTGTGTGTCCAGGTGCCTTTGGAAGCCAGAAAAGGGCATCTGATCCCCTGGAGCTGGAGTCAAAGATAGTTTCTAGCCACCGTGTGGATACTGAAAACCAAACTCAGGTCCTCTGCAATAGCAGCAAATGCTTTCCCTATATGTAATTTTTATACCCACAGGTCAGACTGTCACCTATGTTAGTGGGATTTTTTTTCAGCCTTTCCTTTTTTATAATTAATTTTATTTGTTTGTTTACTTTTTACATACCAATACTGGTTTCCCCTCCCTCCTCTCCTCCAGGTGCCCCACCTTGCCCCATCCCACCACCTATCCATTCCGCAGGGTAAGGCCTCCCATGGAAGTCAACTAAGTCTGTCCTATCACCTTGTTGGGGAAGAGCCACGCTCCACACACTGCACTCCCCCAACCGGGGGCCTAGGCTGAGCAAGGTGTCTCTCCATAGAGAATGGGCTCCACAAAGTTAGTTCAAGCCTTAGAGTTAGATCCTGATACCGCTGCCAGTGCCTCCATATACTGCCCAAGCCACACCATTGTCACCTGCATTCAGGGGACCTTGTTTGGTCCTATCCAGGTTCCTCCCTTGTCAGTCCAGAGTCAGTGAGCTCCCACTAGCTCAGGTCAGTTGAGTCTGGAGGTTTCCCCCATCATGATCTTGACCCCTTTGTTCATATTATAGCTCCTCCCTCTCTTCAATTGTACTCTGGGAGCTCAGCCCAGTGGTTAGTTGGGAATCTCTGCATCTGCTTGCATTTGTTTCTGGAAGAGGGTTCTAGCTTCTCTAGGGTTGTGGACTAAGGCTGGTTATCCTTTGCTTTATGACTGGTATTCACTTATGAGTGAGTATATACTATATTTGTCTTTCAGGGTCTGGGTTACCTCACTCAGTGTAGGAGTCCACTCCTACAAAGTCAGCTATGGTTCCTGGAGTGGGGGTCATTAAGGCCAAAGGAAAGTCAGATGAAAGAAACTGAGACAAAAGACACAGGATAGAATTGGGAGGCCTGTCTGCTAGCCAGTTGGTCAAACCAAGCAGCAAAACAGCCCAGAGTTTATTTCAGAACTTGTTTATATACAAAAGCAGAAAAAGTGCAGCACAGATGGTCAGGCAGTATCTAACCACAAGACCATTCCTGTCCTTGAGTGAGTCGCCTCCTCTCCAACACGCGCTTGTCACTTGGAAGCAGCCTTACTTTCTATCTTGATGTTCCTAAGGGTTGTTGTCAGCAGTCTACTAGATAGAGTGTTCTTTGCTCATGGACTAAATCAAAAGTCTCTCACAGCCTTCAATGTTATTGGAAAAAGTAGAGCAGGCAAGCTTGAACTCAAATGACTTATATAAGTCAGGATGGACTCCAGATGGAAACTGGGTCACGCCTGGACTTCCACAACTCAGGATGTTTTTTTTCTAGATCCATCCATTTGCCCGCAAAGATGCCATTGTTTTTTACTGATGAGTAGTACTCCATTGTGTAAATGTACCATTCTTCAGTTGAGGGGCATCTAGATTGCTTCCAGGTTCTGGTTATTACAAATAATGCTGCTATGAACATAGTTGAGCAAATGTCCTTGGTATGATTGAGCATCTTTTGGGTACATGCCCAAGAGTGGTATTGCTGGGTCTTGAGGTAGACTGATTCCTAATTGTCTGAGAAATCACCACACTTATTTCCACAGAAGCTATACAAGTTTACACTACCACCAGCTATGCTTCCACATCCTCTCCAGGGTAAGCATTCATCAGTGTTTTTGATCTTAGCCATTCTGACTGGTATAAGATGGTATCTCAGAGTTATTTGGATTTGCATTTCCATGATAACTATGGATGTTGAGTATTTCCATATGTGTCTTTTGGCCATTTGAGATTCTTCTATTGAGAATTTTCTCTTTAGATCTGTATTCCATTTTTAAATTGGATTATTTGGTAGTTTGATGGAAACTAGTTTCTAGAGTTCTTTGTATGTTTTGGAGTTCAGTCCTCTCTGAGATGTGGGATTGGTGAAGATCTTTTCCAATTCTGAAGACAGCCATTTTTCTCTTGTTAACCATGTCCTTTGCTTTACAGAAGTTTCTCAGTGTCAGGAGATCCCATTTATTAATTGTTGTCTGTGTCTGTGCTACTGGGGTTATATTTAGGAAGTGGTCTCCTGTGCCAAGGCATTCAGGGTACTTCCCACTTTCTCTTCTATCAGGTTCAGTGTGGATAAATTTATGTTGATGTCTTTGATCCATCTGGACTTGAGTTTTGTACATGGTGATAGATATGGATCTATTTGCATTCTTCTACGCGTTGACATCCAGTTATACCAGGACCTTTTGTTGAAGATGCTTTCTTTTTTCCATTTTATATTTTTAGCTTAGCTTCTTTGTAAAAAAATAAGGTGTTCATAGGTGTGTGGTTTAATATCAGGGTCTTCAATTTGATTCCTTTGGTCAACCTGTCTGTTTTTATGCCAATACCAAGCTGTTTTCATTACTGTAGCTCTATAATAGAGCTTGAAATCAGGGATAGTGATGCCTCCAGATGTTCCTTTATTGTACAGGATTGTTTTGGTTATCCTGGGTTTGTTTGTTTCTTCATATGAAATTTAGTATTGTTCTTTAGAGGTCTGTGAATTGTGCTGGAATTTCGATGGGTAGTGCATTGAATCTATAAATTGTTTTTGGTAAAATTGCCATTTTTACAATATTAATCCTACCTATCCATGAGCATGGGGATCTTGCCATTTTCTGATATCCTCTTCGGTTTATTCCTTCAGAGACTTAAAGTTATTGTCATACAGGTCTTTCACTTCTTTGGTTACAGTTACCCCAAGATATTTATGTTTTTTGTGGATACTGTGAAGGGTGATGGTTCTCTGATTTCTTTCTCAGCCTGTTTATCATCTGTATGTAGGAGGACTACTGATTTTTTTTTTAGTTAATCTTTTATCCTGCCACATTACTAAAGATGTTTATCAGCTGTAGGAGTTCCCTCATAGAATTTTTGGGGTCACTTATGTATATTATCATATCATCAGAAAATAGCAAAAGTTTGACGTTTTACTTTTCAATTTGTAGCCCCTTGATGTCCTTTTGTTTTCTTATTGGTCTAGGTAGGACTTCGAATACTATATTGAATACACATGGAGAGAGTGGACAGCCTTGTCTTGTTCCTGATTTTAATGGAATTGCTTTGTGTTTCTCTCTTATTTAGTTTGATGCTGGCTGTTGGCTTTCTGTATATTGCCTTTATTATATTCAAGAATGTTCCTTGTATCCCTGATCTATCCAAGACCTTTATCATTAAGGGGTGTTGAATTTTATTGAAGGCTTATTCAGCATCTAATGAGATGATCATGTGGGTTTTTTTTTCCTTTCAGTTTGTTTACACATGGTGGATTATATTGAAAGATTTTCGTATGTTGAAATATTCCTGCATCTCTGGAATGAAGCCTACTTTATCATGGTGGATGATATTTCTGATGTGTTCTTGGATTTGGTTTGCCAGTATTTTATTGAGTATTTTTGCATCGATGTCCATGAAGGAGATTGATCTGTAATTCACTTTCTTAGGTGTGTCTTTGTGTGGTTTGGGTATCAGGGTAACTGTAGCCTCATAAAAAGAGTTTGGCAATGTTCCTTCTATTTTTTTATGTGGAACAATTTGAGGAGTATTGGTATTAGCTCTTTGAAATTCTGGTAGAATTCTGTGCTGAAATCATCTGGCCCTGAGCTATTTTTGGTTGGTAGGCTTTTGATGACTGTTTTTATTTCTTTGTGGGTTATAGATCTATTTAATTTGTTTATCCTGTCTTGATTTAACTTTAGTATGTTGTACTTATCCAGAAAATTGTCCATTTCCTTTAAATTTTCCAATTTTGTGGAGTACAAGTTTTTGAAGTATAGCCTGATAATTCTCTGAATTTCCTGTGTCTGTTGTTATGTCCCCCTCTTCATTTCTGATTTTATTAATTTGGATATTCTCTCTCTGCCTTTTGGTTAGTTTAGATAAAGGTTGTCAATCTTGATGATTTTCTCGAAGAACCAACTCTTCATTTCATTGATTCTTTGTACTGTTTTGTCTCTATTTTATTGATTTCAGCCCTCAATTTGATTATTTTCCACCATTTACTCCTTCTGGGTGAGTTTGCTTCTTTTTGTTTTAGAGTTTTCAGGTGTTCTGTTAATTCACTAGAGTAGGGTTTTCCCAGCTTCTTTTTGTAGGCATTTAGTGCTATGAACTTTCCTCTTAGCACTGCTTTCATTATGTCCCATAAGTTTGGGTATGTTGTGTGGTCATTTTCATTGAATTTAAAGAAATCTTTAATTTCTTTTTTATTTCTTTCTTGACCCAGTGTTAATTCAGTTGAGCACTGTTCAATTTCCATGTGTTTGTGGGCTTTCTGGAATTAGTGTTGCTGTTGAATTCTAACTTTAAGCCATGATGATCTGATCAGATACATGGGGCTATTCCAATTTTTTTTGTATCTGTGGAGGTTTTCTTTGTCACTGAGTATGTGGTCAATTTTTGAGATGATTCCATCAGGTACTGAAAAGAAGGTATATTCTTTTGTGTTTAGGTGGAATGTTCTATAGATGTCTGTTAAGTCCATCTGAGTCATAACATCTGTTAGTTCCCTTCTTTCTCTGTTAAGTTTCTATCTGGCAGACCTGTCCAGTGGTGAGAGTAGGGTGTTGAAGTCTCCCACTATTAGCATGTGGGGCTTAATGTGTGATTTAAGCTTTAGTAATGTTTCTTTTGCAAATGTGGGTGCCCTTTTATTTGGGGTATAGATGTTCAGAATTGAGATTTCCTCTTGATGGATTTGTCCTATGACAAATACGAAATGATCTTCTTTATTTCTTTAGATTGATTTTAGTTTGAAATCTATTTTGTTAGATATCAGGATAGCTATATCAGCTTGTTTCTTAAGTCCATTTAATTGGAATTTTTTTTCCCAATCCTTTTCTGAGGTAATGTCTGTCTTTGAGGTTGAGGTGTGTTTCTTGTAAGCAGCAAAAGGATGAATTCTGTTTTCATTTCCAGTCTGTTAGCCTGTGTCTTTTCATGGGCAAATGGAGTCCATTTCTATTAAGGGACATTAGTGACCAGTGATTGCTAGTTTTCTAGTAATTTCTAGGTTCCTGTTATTATTTTTTTTAATTGGTGGTGGTGGCATTGTGTGTACATTTCCCTTCTTTGGGATTTGCTGCTGTGAGATCATCTATTGCCTGTGTTTTTATGGACAGATATAGCTGACTTCCTTGGGTTGGAGTTTCCTTCTAGTACTTTCTGTAGGGCTGGATTTGTGGATAGGTATTGCTTGAATCTTGTTTTTTCATGGAATATCTTGTTTTGTCCATCTACGGTAATTGTAAGTTTTGCTGGGTATAGCAGTCTGGGCTGGCATCTATAGTCTCTTAGAGTTTGCATAACGCCTATTCAGGATCTCTGACTTTCATTGTTTCCCTTGAGAAGTAGGATATAATTCTGATAGGTCTGCCTTTATATGTTCCTTGGCCCTTTTCCTTTGCAGTTCTTATTATTCTTTATTATATATGTTTAGTGTTTTGATTATTATGTAGTGAGGGGACTTTTTTGGGGGGCCCAGTCTATTTGGTGCTTTGTAAGCTTTTAGGTTGGGAAAGTTTTCTTCTATGATTTTTTAAATGTATTTTCTGTGTCTTTGAATTGGACTTCTCTCTGTGTTATTCTTTTTTTTTTTTTTTTTTTTTTGGTTTTTCGAGACAGGGTTTCTCTGTAGCTTTGGAGCCTGTCCTGGAACTAGCTCTTGTAGACTAGGCTGGTCTCGAACTCACAGAGATCCACCTGCCTCTGCCTCCCGAGTGCTGGGATTAAAGGCATGCGCCACCATCGCCTGGCTCTGTGTTATTCTTATGTTTGGTCTTTTCATGGTGTCCCAGATTTCCTGTATATTTTGTGTTAAGAATTTGTTGGATTTAACATTTTCTTTGACTGATGAGTCTATTTCCTCTATCATATCTTCATGCCTGATAGTCTCTCTTCCATCTCTTGTATTCCTGTTGTTTATGCTTGCATTTGTGGTTCCTGATGTTTTACATGAATTTCCCATTTTCAGAAGTTCCTTGGTTTATGTTTTCTTTATTGCTTCTGTTTCAGTTTTCAAGTCTTAAATCATTTCCTTCACCTATTTTGATTGTTTTTTTCTTGGTTTTCTTTAAGAGATCTGTTGATTTCTTCCATTTTTTGTCTTTTCCCCCACTTCTTTAATGGAATTTTTCATTTCTTCTTTAAGGGCCTCAATCATCTTCATAAAGTTATGTTTAAGGTCATTTTCTTCTGCTTTATCTGTATTGGGATGTTCAGGTCTTGCTGTTGTAGAAGCACTAGTTTCTGGTGGTGCTATATTGCTCTTTATGTTGTTGAGTGTGTTCTTACCTTGTTGTCTACCCATCTATTTCTCCTATCCATGCTTCAGGAGGTCTCTCTTCCTCCAATTGGCATAGTTGGGGGCTATGGCTCCATTGATGCTCCTTCTGGTGCAGACAGAAAAGAACCTCAGGTGATTGCTCCTTCAGGTGCAAATGGGCCCAAGGCTCAGATGGTCACTCCTCAAGGTGATGGTAGGACCACAGCTCCAGTGGTCCTCCTCCAGGTGGAGGCAAGGTCATGGTTCCCATGATCACTTCTCTAGGTGTAGGTGAGGTTGAGGTTCTGGTGGTCACTGCAGCAGTGTGGTATCTTGTGTTGAGAGTGGCAGTGGATGATGGCTGGTAGTCAGGTGCTCTTTCCCAGAGGAACTTCTTATGATAGCTTCTGTAAGCCACTGCTGTCATTGCTCCAGTGGTCGCTCACTGCTCCTGGGCAGGTCGCTCAGGCCTCTGACACTCTGGCTATGTATATTCGTAATCATTTAGGGGGAGGAGCGGGGCTGTTTTCCCGGTGCCCAGCTCCCAGCCGCCAGCTAGCTTATGCCCGAAATAACCACATGAAAACTGTATTCATTTAAATTACTGCCTGGCCCATTATCTCTAGCCTCTATTGGCTAATTCTCACATCTTATTTCAACCCATTCTTAATAGTCTCTGTGTTACCATGAGGTAGCAGTCTTACCAGGAATCATTCAGTATGTCTGACCCTGGTGGCTTCATGGCAGCTCTCTCCCTGACTCAGTCTTCTTCCCAGCATACTGTTCTCTTTTCTCTGCCTATCTAAGTCCTGCCCTATCAAAAGGCCAAAGCAGCTTCTTTATTAACCAATGAAAGCAACACAAAATACAGAAGAACTCTCCTACACCAAGGGGAGAGGGATACAAATTGGTACTGATAATGGTCAAGAAAAAAGCTAAACAAAGGTTAGAATCAGGGGTCTCTTTCTGAAGGTAAAAGGGGGGATATGGTATAGAAATTATGAGATAAAAGGGTGGATTGTTGAGTCTATTTTTGAACAACCACTAGTCTCAAATGTTTTACATCGATATAAATTTTTGTATATTGATGCAAATTTAAGGTTATTTTTGTTATACTGTATATATGTTTCTACTCTTGTTTAAGGATTATATCTTTTCAGCTTATTTTTAAATGTAAAGCAAATTTCTAGTCCTTGAAAGTTATTATTACAAACTACTTAGGATAATTAAGAAATACAGGTTAGCCATGCGGTAGTTGCTCACTCGGGAGGCAGAGGCAGGTAGATCTCTGTGAGTTTGAGGCTAGTCTTGTCTACAGAGTAAATTCCAGGACATCTAGGACTGTTACACAGAGAAACTCTGTCTTGAAAAACCAAAAAGAAAAAAGATATACAGGTTAGTAGTTAGTCATATAACTATCAAATTTGTGGCCACATTAGGTATGTTTTCAAGGCCAAACAGAGATATATTTTAGATAGACAGATTGTCTTCAAACACTTCAGAGACCTATAGACTATGACATTTAAGATGTTTTAATAACCTAAGGCTTTTTATGACACTAAGACACATCTGCTCCTGGCAGCACCAATTTACTTCAAAAAAGGATGATGGGAATCAAAGAACCTCCATATGGAGTTTGTTTTTATTGTGACAAAGTTAGCTACTGGGAAAGAAACTGCCCTTGCCTCAACTACTGACAGTATGCTTTCCAAATTGGACAAAAAGGGCACAAAAGAAAGTGACTGCCAAACTTTGCCAAGACAAGGTGGAATACTCCTTCAAAATTTCTGCTTCACAAAAGTGTGTCAGATATTCTAGGACTGTAGGCTGAAGGTGGATGTCCCAGTGTTGCAGAGGAACTTGGGTGACTGTCCAGGTAGCCATGTTCTTATCATTTCTTTTAGTTTTGGAAGTTGCTTTTCTGTCCTTCTTATTTACTCAGGTAATATTATAACCTTCTTGGGTCCTTGATGGTTATAGTTACAGTTTTCCTTGTTACCAAATTCAGAAAAGAAACTCACAAAAGAGGTGCAAAGTATATAGAGTTGAGACACATAAAAGCTTAAGTTGTTTATCTAAGAAAGTGTTTTAAGGTCTAAAAAGATAGTTTGTGGTTGGCAATATAAGTTAGGATAAAAAGCAAATTAGGACAAAACTTTGGACTCACCAAGATAGGCTAGATAATGGCATATTGTCTCTAAATTTGCCAAATATAGATAGACTAGACATTGTAAGTGTAATTTTTTGAGGGGGGTTGGTTTTTTGAAACAGGGTTTCTTGCCGGGCGGTGGTGGCATGCACCTTTAATCCCAGCACTGGGGAGGCAGAGGCAGGTGCATCTCTGTGAGTTTGAGACCAGCCTGGTCTACAAGAGCTAGTTCCAGGACAGGCTCCAAAGCTACAGAGAAACCCTGTCTCGAAAAAAACAAAACAAAACAAAAAAAAGAAACAGGGTTTCTCTGTATAGATTTGGAACCCATTCTGGAACTTGCTCTGTAGTTCAGGCTATCCTCAAACTCACAGATATCCACCTGCTTCTGCCTCCCGAGTGCTGGGATTAAAGGCGTGTGCACCACCACCCTGTGTAAATGTAATTTTTACCTGATAATTGTTCTTATTACATACAGTTTTACTATCTTAGACTTAAAATCTTTCCTTCTTATTTAGACCAAAAGGGAGAAATATGAGATATTTGTACACTGTGTGAAGATATATTGCTATGATTGGTGTAATAAAACATTAAATGGCCAATAGAGAGGCAGGATCTATAAGCAGGACTTCTGAGCACAGAGAGGAAATAGAAGGAGGAATAAATCTAGATGGGGGGGCTGCAGAAGAGGAGGAACGAGGTATGGAGGAAGCAGGATGGGTGGTACATAACAGAGCATAGATTAATAGCAATGGATTAATTTGTTTTTGAGCTAGTCAAAAACAAGCCAAAGGCCCAGCTTTAATAATTAATAAATTTCCATGTCATTATTTGGGAGCTGGCTGGCAGGACAGAGAGAGAGAGACTCCTTACAGGAAAATATTTTGGTTATTGTAACCTGCTGAAACAAAATTCCCATGTTAAAGTCTCAAGTTTCAGTATTTAGAGTATATTTAGAGACAGAATCATTGACAATGTAATTATATTAAAATAAGGTCATCAAGGTGACCCCCAATCCACCATGAGTGATGTCCTACTAAGCAGATGCAGAAAGAACTTTGACATACAGCGGGAATGACAGTATAAACACACAGAGAGAAAACAGGCCCAGACAGGCCAAGGAAAAGCACCTCAGGGGACAAAAACCTGTCCTGCCAGTGTCTTGATCTTTAACTTTCAGCCTCTCAGAGCTGAGAAAAAATGAATTTCTGTTAAGTCCCCCAGCCTGAGGTACAGTGTTAGTTATTACTTAAGCCATAGCAAACTATGTACAACTCCTCAAACCTTCTCAGCAATATGTACAAACTGCCCAAAATATTGTTCCCTTTGTGCACTGATACTTAAAAGATATCTAATTGAAGAAGTAAAATATTGTTTAAGATGAGCTATTCCTTATGACTTTTAATATTTAGATATTGTGTCAAAACATGAAGTAGCTTGTTTTCCAGGTTGGCTCATTGCATGTTTAACGTGGCCACCGCCTACACGCCAGCAACAGAGAACAGCCCTCACAATGCGCACTTCATATGCCCGCGGTTTCCAAGCACGCTTGTTGCTTCACCCTGACCTGGTGCACACAGGCCCAACATAGAACCCAGAACTTTTGTTGTTGTTTTCATTGTTTATTTGTTTTGTTGTAGATGAGGCCTCACCGTTTAGCCCTGGCTGATCCAGAACTCTATATGTAGACCAGGCTAGCTGCCAGCTCACAGAGATCCCCCTGTCTCTGCCTCCTCAGAGCCAGGATTGAAGACATGTGCCACCACATCTAGTGGAGCTCAGCATTTTGTGAACAGACATTGCTCAGTCAAGCTAACTGAAACAAAATCTTTGAAATCACTCTGAAACTGGATCCACAGCTTTGGCATATCTGATCTAATCAGTATCAGCTACAGTCGGAAGAAGAAGAAGCTGGCTGCACTATGTCAGGAACTGTGCCTTAGGTCACACTTGCCAGGACTGTGGCAGCTGGGTCCTCTGCCCACCACTGCTCTCCGTGGCTGCTTGCTGACTACCCTGTCTTCACGCCACCTGTTCATCAAGTTCCTCTGGACTTGGACCCTTTTCTGCTCATGCTCCATTCATTCTCTCTCTAGATTAGCACAGCCAATTGTATTATCTGTTTCATTCAGGTTTGGGTTTTTTGAGACAGTGTTTCTCTGTGTAGCTCTGGACGTCCTGGTACTTGCTTTGCAGACTAGGCTGATCTTGAACTCAGAGATCCACCTGCCTCTGCCTCCATCTATATGCCAGAAGCTCTCGTGTTTACTTTTCTAAGTCAGGAACTTGTATTTAGCAGTTTAGATCTTCATATCCAAATGCCTATTTGCTATGTGTCTTTGACTGTCTCAGAGACAGTGAGAAAAACACTACTAATATATGATCTTTGTACCTTGCCCCTGAGTCATCCTCCACTAATCTTTTCTAAATAAGGAAAAGACACCCTGTCTACCCAGTGCTCATGCAGAAACCAGAATGTCTTCTTGGCATGATAATTTTTCAGTAACCCCCTATATCCAGTGCCATGGGAATTCCTAATACTCAAGATACCAACCGCTGGATCAGTAGATAGACTGAGATGCATCTTAAACCCACTCACTTCTCCACTACCTAAAGCTATTCTTAGCAATGTGTCATGCCACTAGGATGGGTGATTCCTAAGCAATCTAAGTTCACCTTCTTTCACTTTCCAATGCATTTTCAAATTCACAGAACAATCTAAAGCCACAGAGTCAAATTTCTCATTCTTTTTCTCTCACTGATAAATGCATTATCTTTTAAAACTTTTTACCAAGCAATAGTGGCACACACCTTTAATCCCAGCACTTGGGAGGCAGAGGGAGGCAGATCTCAGTGAGTCTGAGGCCAGGCTGGTCTACTAAGCGAGTTCCAGGACAGACAGTATTGTTACACTGAGAAACCCTGCCTCGAAAAAAATAAAACAAAGGGAACAAAGAGATGGCTCAGTGGTTAAGGCTGCCTGCTCTTCCAAAGGTCCTGTGTTTAATTCCCAGCATCCCCATGGTGGCTCACAACCATCTGTAATGAGGTCTGGTGCCTTTTCCTGGCCTGCAGGCACACATGCAGGCAGAACACTGAATACTTAACAAAACAAAACTTTTCAGTCACACTGTATCTAAGACAAAAACCCAAACAGGGGTGGTGGTGGTGGTGGTGGTGGTGGTGGTGGTGGTGGTGGTAGAAGTGGCTCAATGGTTACAGCTGTGTATTGCTCTTGTAGAATAGCCCGGCATCCACATGCTGCAACTGCCTGTAACTCCAGTTCCAGGGCATCCACGACCTTCTGTCCTCCACAGACACTTGAACACGTGGCATATACTCACACATACACTTAAATAAATCTGGAGAGGTGGGAGAGGCACCCATAGCAGAGTTGTTCTCAGACACAGAAAAACAACCATTCAAAACCATTTGTGCACTAGTGAGATGGCTCAGGAGGTAGAAGCCCTTAAAGCTCAACCTGACATCTAAGGTTGATCCCGAGATGAAATAAAGAAGAGACTCCAAAGGTGTCTGCTGTCCTCTACACACAACAGTAACACTAAATACAATTTTTAAATTAAAAATCTTGCAAGAGTGTTTAAGCGAGTTCAGGAAAGGACTGCTTCATCAAATGTATACTCACCAGAGTTTCCAGGTTTAAAATTGGTCAGTTCATGGTGGGAAAGGAGCCATTTTCTCACACGGTTCCAAATGATCTTCTATCTCCAAACTTTCACATTTAAAGTAAACAAAGAAATTGTTCTGTCTGAGAATCAGTATCATAGGAGAACTGCTAACTATTTTCCCCTTTGGAGATGCTAGCTGATTAGACATTGTCCTGTATGGTTTATTTCAGAGCACAAAGTATTTTGCATTTCCTGCTGTGGGACATCAGCACCAACCGATGCTATAGCCTTTGTTCTACCCGGCTGAAGCCCAGCATGCCTGAAGTCTGCAAGCTCACCCACTCTGCACTCATGCTTTATGTTCCAGTCTCGTGGCTTTCTTCTGGATTTATGAAGCTCTCCTTTCTAGTACACACCCACCCCATGCAAATCACACTAACTTTCTTATTAATTATTACTTCTTCCAAATCTCAATCTAAATAAAGTCCCCCTCTTAGCGAACCATTGAGCTCTCCATTATCAGTTACAATATCTCTGGTTACCAGTAAAGAAAGACCAAACATTTCACAGGGACTTTCATATCCTGGAGGTTTTGGGACATGCAGAGTACCAGCCACCACCCACCACTCTGTGTGTGTGTGTGTGTGTGTGTGTGTGTGTGTGTGTGTGTGCGTGCGCGCGTGCGCACACACACCTGGTGTGCTTGATTTTGGTTTTTTAATACAGAGTTTCTCTATAACTTTGCAGCCTGTCCTGGAACTAGCTCTTATAGACCAGGCTGGCCTCACAGAGATCCGCCTGTCTCTGCCTCCCAAGTGCTGGGATTAAAGGTGTGTGACTCCAACTCCCGGCAGTGTACATATTTTTATTTGATTTGTCATGTAATAAATGGGTGTATTGTACTGCCCAAAACAGTACTCATCACCTGTATGTGAGGACACCTGAAATATGGCTCACCCAAGTTGAGGACTGAATTTTAATTCTAATTCATTGAAAGTATGGAAAAATGAGGTATGTGACTCCCTTTCCAACTATAAATGTTAAAAATTTAAATATTGACCCAAATAAAGTAAGACAACTAAGTTAATTATATTTGTTTAAAATACATGCTGGATTTCCAAGACCTAATAGGAAAAATGTAACTTATAACTCAACTTTAATATTGACCATCAGTTGAAATAATAATATCATGGATTAACTGAGTTAAATAATTGCATTACTGCCTGGCAGTGGTGGTATTTAGGAGGAGGCTGCTTAGCCCTGAAATAACCACACAGATACTGTATTAATTAAATCACTGCTTTGGCCCATTAGCTCTAGCTTCTTATTGGCTAACTCTTACATATTAATTTAACCCATTTCTATTAATCTATGTGTCACCACATAAGGCTGTGGCTTACCGGCTAACGTTTCAGCATATCTGAGACTCTGGCAGAGGCTCCCTGGTATCTCTCTGACTCTGCCCTTCTTCCTCCCAGCATTCAGCTTAGTTTCCCTGCCTACCTAACTTCTACCCTGCTATAGGTCCAAAGCAGTTTCTTTATTCATTAACCAATAAAAGCAATACATAGACAGAAGGACCTCCCACACCATTTCCCCTTTTCTATTTAAACAAAAGGAAGA
>JAQHUG010000133.1:44395-69535 GCA_028555095.1 Dicrostonyx torquatus
TGGTTGTGAGCCACCATGTGGTCACCGGGAATTGAACTCAGGACCTTTGGAAGAGCAGGCAATGCTCTTAACCACTGAGCCATCTCTCCAGCCCCTTCTGATTTTATTTAAGTCAAATCTAGTGGTTCCTTTTAATTGTGTTTCCAAAGAAATATAAGTACATTAAAAAAAAATATAAAAGCCAGGTGCCCAAGCTCATACCCATAACCGCAGCAATCAGAAGGCTGAGGTCGGGGTTTCAAGTTAGCCTGGGGTACAGAGAGAGACCCTGTCTCAAAAAATAAAATAAGGCCGGCAATATGGTTCAGCAGGTAAAGCTGCCTGGCACCAACCCTGACGACCTGAGTTTGATCCCCAGGACTGGCAGAGTAGGAAGAGAAAACTGACTCCCACAAGGTGTCTCCTAACAGCCATTCGTCAGACATTCGGTCGCGTGTCCCCATATAAAAATAAATAATGCAACAAATAAAAATAATTCGTGCTTTATCACCATGACTTCCGAATTCATCGAGCATGTCTGTTTAAACTAGTCACAAAGATATCACCAGTGTGACTTGCACAAACGGGCTGCAGAAAGACAAAACGACTGCAGCACTGATACCTGATTGAGCTGCCCCCAAGAAACTTAGGGGGTCCTGGCGAGGGCCAGCCCATACGGCTAGCTCGTCATCAGAGGCCCTTCCAAGCCGCGGGGCGTGGCTTTGCTTTGCACGCTCTTCTCCCCTCGGCGCGGGCCTATGCCGACCTCCGTTCGGGCCACTCTCGGGCTGACGCCGAGCTCCCGAACGCGTTCGGGTCACCTGCGGCCGACACCCACAACCTCAAAAAGATCAGCCTTTCCAGAGGGGAACCCGCCAGAGCCGCAGGGCGGAGCTCGCGCAGGACACGCCCTCCCGATAGTGCTTCCGGGACAGGGGGCGGGGCCTCCGGAAGTGGTTGCTCTCAGTCAGAGGCTCGTTGTTTCAGCGGCCGACAGAGCTTAGGCGGCTCGGTGGGCTGTGAGGTGCGGTCACCTCTACACGGCTGGAAGCCAGGACAGCGAGCTGCCGAGCGGCGGAGTGAGAAGCGCCCTCTTCCCGAGCTCGCCATGTCGCGGGGGTCCATCGAGATTCCCCTCCGGGATACTGACGAGGTGGGTGCCGAGTGTTGAACGGGGGAGGGCTGTGAACTTGGACGATCCCAGCGCCGACTTTGCTCGGCTTTGGCTTCTGAGCGGAGAGCTCCCCGACCGAGGCTCCGTTCACCTGTTCGCCTTTCTGGCTACAAGGACTTCGGGAAAGTTCGCCTGCAGCTTCTCCTTGTTGACAGTCCTCGACTCGGCTGCCTTCCTAATTCCGGGGGCAAGGGTGTGAGCTCCGGGTAAACCTCACCGATTGCAGAGGGCGCTCAATGCCCCCCGGGTCTACCTGCTGCTCAAACTCGCAATCTTTTTTTTTTTTTAACCTCCCTGGGGATCTCAGAGGTCGCTCTTAGAGCCTTCGAAGAAGAGACTGTCTAGGCACACTCATAGCTCGCTCTACGAGATAAGGGGCCCGAGATTTAGCCGCTCCGAGTGCTGGGTGGCCATGACCCACTCTCCCCCGTGGGTGATGTGCGGTTTGTCTGAATAAAGCTTCACTGGATATTTCACACTTTAATTTTTGATCGCGGTAGAATTTATTTCTGAAATCCGGTAGTCTTAGGTATATATATATATATATATATATGTATGTATGTATGTATGTATGTATGTATGTATGTATGTATCCAAAACACTTTTCTTCTTGTTTTTGATGCCCACATTTTAGGCACGTATATGACACACAACGCTGCCTCCGTGATTTGTGTTGGCGTTCAACTTTGCCTGGCCTCTGGGGTCGTGTTTCTCGAGATCCCAGACCTATGGCATCAGCACTTTATTGGATTATAGGTTATACAGGGTTTCATTTTGTTTTTGAATAAGCAAGTAGTTGGGAATTTTATAGTTCAGTGATGGGACGACAACTAACAGGATTTGTCTGCTTCTCTGTGCTTTCACCAAATCAGACCACAACCTATTTGCCATGTGTTCCCTAAATATGAACATGTATTAGTTCACCCCACTGAGAATGAATATACACCCTTTGTAAAATGCATATTGATGAACATTCAAAAAATCGTGAATTTTAAAAACGGAGATAAAACATTTATTTTGTGTTTTAGGTCATTGAACTTGACTTCGATCAGTTACCGGAGGGAGATGAAGTTATCAGTATTTTGAAACAGGAACACACACAACTGCACATATGGATTGCCTTGGCGGTCAGTATTCATATAGCATATTATTTGTTGATTGGGAATATGTGATTTTGGTTTTCATGTACAGTAATAGCCCACATGATTAAATCAGATCAGTTGTACATGATGAAATGATCTGTCTGAAAATCAGTGTTGCCAGGCACGGTGGCGTACAGCCCTAATCCCAGCACTGGGGAAGCAGAGGCAGGTCAGTCTCTGAGTTTGAGGCCAACCTGGTCTACAGAAAACGATGAAAGTTATACAGCCTAAGAACAGCTCTACTGGTAAATTTTTTAAAGATTTATTTATTTATTATGTATGCAACATTCTGCCTCCATGTATGCCCTCATGCCAGAGGAGGGCACCGTATCTCATTACAGATGGTTGGGAGCCATCATGTGGTTGCTGGGAATTGAACTCAGAACCTCTGGAAGATCAGCCAGTGCTCTTAACCACTGAGCCATCTCACCAGTCCTTTTATTTATTTATTTATTTTGGTTTTTTTGTTTGTTTGTTTGTTTGTTTTTCAAGACAGGGTTTCTCTGTAACTTTGGGGCCTCCTGGAACTTGCTCTGTAGACCAGGCTGCCCTTGAACTCTCAGAGATTCACCTTTCTGCCTCCCGAGAGCTGGGATTAAAGGCTGCACCACCACTGCCCGACACCACTGGTAAATTAATGTCTGTTGATAAGGACAAGATTCATTTAAGGTAAATAGTTCTCCACATCAAGGTTTTAATTACTTAGCGGTGATTCAGGGAAGCTTAGCTTATGTATAGATAGATAGACTGTGTAAGCATTGCTTTCTGTAGCTTTTCTTCTAAAACATCTCAAAGGTGATTAGGCTCCAAGCTAATGCATAGGAGTGAAGTTTATCTCAGTCTTACGTTTGTTTGGTTTTTTGTCACATCTGTTGCTGCCTCCATAATATGAATGTTGCTGGAAATTCTCAGCGAAATCCAAGCTGAAAAGCCTTTCAAAACTTTAGACTCTCTGTTCCCGAGCACCATGTTTCCTTTTTCTGAGAAGTGGTGAGATAAACTCTGTACTCACCATTCCTAAACTGGGAAGCTACAAGTGGCTTTCATATGATGATACGTAAGAAGTTCCTAAAATTACCTTGATGGTCAGAAAAATAGGTTTGGAATTGGACATTTTTTTTAAGTATCTTGGGAATTGAACCTAGGTCCTTGCAAATGCTAAGCAAACACTCATCTACTAAGCTATATCCCCAGCCTTGTTTTTACCTTTTATTTTGAGATAGAGTCTCACTAAGTTGACCAGACTAAGTCTCACTAAGTTGAACTTTTAGTCTTCCTGCTCAGTCTTTCACATATTCATTATATATATACACACACATACATACATACACTTAGTGCATAGTATGCATGTTAATGGATTTCTCTGAGACATCCATATATGAATATGTTGTGTGTTGGTAATATCTACCATCTTAACAACACTCTCACTTCCCTTGCCTTTCTAGTAATCCATCTACTTTGAGGTTATCCTCTTTCTTTTTCTTTTTCTCTTCTCAATTCCAGTTTCACATACAAAAAAATCTGTACAATGCTTAACCTTTTATATGGCCTCCAGTTCCATTCATTTTTCTGAATATGATATGATTCATTCTGTATGGGCCAGGTAAAACTCTCTTATCTACCATTCATCTATTGATAGACACCTAGGCTGATTCCATAGCTTGGCTGTTGTGTTAGTGCCACACTAAAAATGGATGTACTGGGAACTGGAGAGATGGCTCAGCAGTTAAGAGCACTGGCTGCTCTTCCAGAGGTTCTGGGTTCAATTTCCAGCACCCACATGGCAGCTTACAACTGTCTATAACTCCAGTTCCAGGAGATCTGGTATCCTCACACAAATGTACATGCAGGCAAAACACGAATCCACATGAAATAAAAATATATAAATTACTTTTTAAAAAAAATATGGATGTGCAGGTAGTGTTTATATATGTTACTTTATTACCTGTGGGTATAAGACTAGAAGTGGTATAGATGGATCTTATGGTTCTTGCCAACATTATTGTTGTTAATGAATATAGCTGTTTTAACTAGGGTGAGAGAGTATCTCCATATATAATTGTTAAAATTTAATTTTTTATTTTTTGGAGGTCTTGTTTTTAAAGATTTATTCATATTGCATGTGTTTGAGCGCTTTGCCTATATGTATGCTTGTGTACCACATGTGTGCCTGATGCCTTCAGAGGCCGAAGAGGGTATTGGACCCTGTAGAACTGGAGGTATGGACAGTTGTTAGTTGCCATTCAGTTTGCTGGTAACCAAACCCAGGTCCTCTATAAGAGCAGCAAGTGCTCTTAACTACTGAACCATCTTTCCATCCTCTGGTTTGTTTGCTGTTGTTGTTTAGGGTAATGCTGTTGTTATTTGAGACAGAATCTCATATAGGCCAGGCTGGCCTCAAACCTGCTATTTGGCTGGCTTTGAACTCATGATTTTTCTTCCTGCACCTCCCAAGTGCTGGGATTGTAGGTTTGTGCCACCGTGCCCAGCTCAGTGTACTTTTCATATACACTTTCCTGGTGGCTAAAGATGCTGAACATTTTCTATGTACTTAGTAGTTTGTACTAACCCTTTTGGAAAGTATCTGTCATAGTATTAGCCTGTTTATTGGGTGGCTTACTTATTCTTGTGTGTGTTTGTAGTTGTCTGAGTTCTTTATGTATTCTTGAGATGGATTTTCTGTTGTTAGACTGGCAAAGATTTTGTGTAAGCCATCTCCTTCACTCTGTTGACTCCTTTGCTGTGCAGACCGTAATTTATCATAATTCTCCTGTCTGTTTGTGCTTTTGTTTCCTGAGACATTTGCTCAAAGAGTTTCTTCCCAGTGGGGTGCAGTGGCATACTTCTAAAAGCAGGTGTTTCAGGGTCTGAGGCAGGAGGATTACATGTTTGAAGCTACTCTAGGCTACATATTGAGACTGTTTCCAAATAAAAAACAATAAAAAGTGTCTTCCATTCTCATGTGGATACACAAAGAAGTAGCATTACTGAAATATATTGCCTTTTTGGCTAGAAGAGTCAAGTTTTTTTGTCACCTAGAGATTAAGCCATTAATCTTGTTATTAATTGGTAGAATTTGTTATGAATGGCATGTAGCTCCATGAAATAAATGCCTAGGGAGGTTACACATCTGTCCCAAAGTTACTGGTAATTTTTGTTAGAATTAAAACCAGAGCTCAAGTTGGTTTTAGATTAGTCTCTTGTAGCATGCTAGGCAATTTATATCCCTAGCTAGGATTCTATTTATTCTTTACTGTGGGGGTGAGGGTAGTATGTATGGTGTATGCATGTGTTTGTATGTGGAGGTGGGTGTATACATGTGGAGGCCAGAGGTCAACATTGGCTGTCTACATTTTTTGTTTGTTTGTTTTTTGTTTTGGAGATAGGTTTCACATAGCCCTGACCGGCCCAGAACTTATATAGACCACTAGGCTGTCCTCAAACTCATAGAGATCCATCTGCCCCTATCTCTCAGAGGCTGGGATTAAATATGTGAGGCACCACATCTGGCCCCACATTGTTTTTTGAGATAGGTCTCACTAACCGTGGAACTCCCCATTTGAGTTAGAGTGACTAGCCAAAAAGCTCCCAGGACCCACCTGTCTCTGTTTCCTCAGTGCTGGGGTTAAACTATTACTAGATGAGAAGCAGAAATATCTTTTGTGGTTCCAGTTTTAATAGCATTATTATAGCATTATTCAAGTCTAGTTGGTCTGTGATAAACTATGTGTGAACTGTACCATTTGGTATTAAGTCTGGGTGTACCTGTGATGCCTGTGATGGCAGTGAATGTGACCATCGCCCCAGAGTTCTTTCCACTGTTTTTCCCTAGCCCTTCTGTTTCCAGCCTCCACTCAGGACCTCTGGAAGAGCAGCCAGGCTCTTAAATCCCTGAGCCGTCTCTCCAGCCCCACTAGTCCCATGTTTGTTGCTAAGTATTTTTTAGAGTCTTAAAGAAGTGGAATCACACAGTACATATTCTTTTGATGGACAGGCTTCTTTGAGCATAATTATTTTGAGATTTATCTATGTTGTGGTAGCTGTTAGTGGCTTACTCCTTTTCATCACAGAGATATACAACAGCTGGTTTATTGACTTGTTAATCAATAGTTGGCTTCCAATTTTTGCTACTACAAATGAAGGTTCTATATTTGTGTAGTTTTGTATGTGGACACATGTTTAGTGATATTAATTTTATCCTTTGCTTTTAGCTGGAGTACTACAAGCAAGGGAAAACGGAAGAGTTCGTAAAGTTGCTGGAAGCAGCACGGATAGATGGCAACTTGGATTATCGAGACCATGAGAAAGACCAGATGACTTGCTTGGATACCTTGGCAGCCTACTATGTGCAACAAGCTCGGAAAGAAAAGAACAAAGACAATAAGAAGGACCTTATCACACAGGCAACCTTGTTGTATACAATGGCTGATAAAATTATTATGTATGATCAGGTAAGTCAAATTTGTCTGAATTTATGAGAGCCCAAAATACCACATGAAAGCAAAATATGTGTGTAGCAGATTCTTTGTAAAAGGAATTTTTACTAAAATAACTGTTAATATAGTCAAAAAGAAGATTTTATTAAAATCAGAATTGTATTAGTCCTTATACTGTTAAATTTGGACAGATTTAGTATATATGTACATGTTGAATCCATAATCACAGGTTCTTAGGTGAGTTTCAAGCAGATTTTAAGAATTGTGACCTTTGTCATTGTTACCAGCACAGATTTGCATTTCAGGGTAAGCTTCTCATTTGTGTTTAGAGAGTCCTCATAGTAGACACTGGCCACTTAAAGAGGAATGCTGTGCTTCTGCCCCCTGTGCTTGCTTGGCATTTGGTTTTGCATGCTTTTGGTAAATTGTCTCTGGTCTTAGTGAAGTCTGTATTTTATAGAACCATTTGTTGGGAAGAGCCTGCTTCTGTCTACTCGAAGGTGACAAAATGGATCAAGCTGATGCACAGTTTCATTTTGTACTTAACCAGTCTCCAAACAATATTCCAGCCCTTCTTGGTGAGTGCTCTTCAGCAGGGACCTGAGGAATCTCTAGTTGGTTAGCATTTGCCAGAGCTTGTGTGTGTGTGTGTATGTGTGTGTGTGTGTGTGTGTGTGTATGTGTGTGTTTTATATATATTAAAGTATAATGTATATATATTTTACATATATATAGTAGGAATCTTGTTGGTCAGAATTTGTCAGAGCTTTTATTTATAAATTATATATTAAAAATAAATAAATTATATATTATAAAATATGTACGTGTTTTTTATGTTAATGCATATATATATATATAATGTGACTATAAGCTAGTGTGTGTGTTTTTATGTCTATCTAGAGTCCTAGTTAGAGTTTTATCAATTTGACACAAGATAGAGTCAAATGGGAAAAGGAACCTCTATCAGATTGTGTGTAGACAAGTCTCTGGGGCATATTCTTGATTGACAATTGACAAAGGAGCACCCAGCCCACTGGAGTGGTGCCACCCCTGGGTGGGTAGTTTTGCGTGGTAAAGAGAAAGCTGGCTGAGTAAGTTGGGAGAAACAAGCCAGTAGGCAGCATTCCTCCATGGCCCCTGCTTTAGTTTCTGCCTCCAGACTTCTCCTTGGATGTTGCAAGGAGGGCTGCTTGTTGGTTTCTGGCCACTTGGCTAGCTTAGACCCCAAACAATCACACAGAAACTGTATTAATTAAATCACTACTTGGCCCATTAGCTCTAACTTCTTATTGGATAATTCTGATATTAATTTAACCCAATTATATTAATCTGTATATTGCCATGTGACAGTGACTTACTGACTAAAGTTTCAACATGTCTGACTCTGGCAGTGGCTCCATGACTTCTCTCTGACTCCGCCCTTCTTTCTTCCAACATTCAGCCTAGCTTTCCCTACCTAAGTTCTGCCTTGCTATAGGTCCAAAGCAGTTTCTTTATTCATTAATGGTAAACACAGCACACAGAGGGGACTCCCACATCACTTGGAGTTCCTGCCCTAACTTCCCTTCATAATAGACTAAACTGTAAGCTAAAATAAGCCCTTTCCTCCCCCCACCCCACCCCCGTTGTTTTGGTCCTGGTGTTTATCACAGCATTCAAAAGCAAAGTAGACTAAGTTATTGTTTGTTTCCAAAGAATCAACAAATAATCTTTTCATAGGTAACTACAAGCTAGCTATTTATATTGTTATTTTACATAAAGAGTTTTAGAACTAAATTAATGTACAACTATGGAAAACACATTTTAATGTTAGTTCACTACTTTCAAGTATTTCTTACTGAGATATAAATTAGTGTAAAACAGATTTGTGTTCATTAATTGATAGTGGTTTTTTTGTGTGTTTAAATCACCACAGGGAAAGCTTGCATTTCATTTAACAAGAAGGATTATAGAGGAGCTCTTGCTTACTATAAAAAAGCATTGCGTACTAACCCAGGATGTCCAGGTAAGGGAAAATTTTAATTCTAAGCTGTTAGTGATCCAACTTAAAATGTTGAAAATTAATATAAAAAGATACTTTACAAGTAATGAAGTGACAGAATCAAGGTTATTTGTTCTGGGGTTGGGAAAATGGCTCAGTGAAAAAAGTACTTGCTGCCTAAGAGTAAGGCCTGAATGAAATTTGTATCTCCTGCTCCCATGGAAAAGCCAGGCAGGTGTGGTAGCCATCTGTAATCCCAACACTCAGGAGGCAGAAATGGGATGCTGGCACAAGCCAGCTAGCTACATTCACCAGAATTGGTGAGCTCTGGTTTCATTGAGAGACTCTGCATAGATAAATAGAGAAGGATCGAGGAAGACACCTAATATCAACCTTATGCCCCACCCCCAACACACACACAAGATTCTTTTTTTTCTTGATGTTTTATTTGATTTAAAACCTGCCTGGCAGTGGTGGCTCACACCTTTAATCCCATCACTAAAGAGGCAGAGGAAACAGATCTCTGTGCGTTTGAGGCCAGCCTGGTCTATGAAGTGAGTTCCAGTACAGCTCTGGCTGTTACACAGAGAATCCTGTCTGAAAATCAAAACAACCAACCAAAAAAATCTATATGGCAGGTTGTATGATATTTTTGACCTATGCTACTTTCTTCCCAAATGTTTTCCATTTAGTATAGTTTTGTTGTATATCAGCTATGTGCTAGGCACTGTTCTATGCAGAAAATGCAGCAGTAAACCCAAAGACAAAAGTTCCTGCCCTCTCATTTAATTTACCTTCCAGTGAATTAAATGAGAAACATAGGTATTGATGAGACTTGAGAACTTGAAACAAAATCAGGCTATGAGACAATACAGATAGATGGGAGAGTATCATCCCAGAAAGAGCAGAACAGATTGTGAGAACTACTGTGGATGCCAGTGTATCCAGAGCAAGATGGATGGAAAGTAGTAAGAAATGAGATCACATATGCTGCCCAATGCTTTTCATGTTGTGCATCTGAGATTATATCAGAGACTTCAAGCCTTTGACAGAGATGATAAGCCTTGGAGAGCTGTGGGCAGAAGAATGGTGTGATCTGACTTATGTTTAAGAGTACTGTTGAACTAGATGCAGTAGGGTGTGGGGTGGCTAGGCAAGGACCAGAGGTATTGTGGACTTGGGAGAAGGCTCCTGTGCACAGTTGTGCATGTTACAGACTATTGAAGCTCACAGCTAGGGTGGTAACGGTGGGTGGTACATGTGGTTACATTCTAGTATTTTGAAAGGAGAGCTGGGCTGGAGAGATGGCTCAGAGGTTAAGAGCACTGACTGCTTTTCCAGAGGTTCTGAGTTCAGTTCCCAGCAACCACATGGTGGCTCACAGCCATCTGTAATGAGATCTGGTGCCCTCTTCTGACCTGCAGGGATACATGCAGGAAGAACCCTGTATACATAATTAATAAATAAATCTTTTAAAAATCATAAAAAAAAGAAAGGAGAGCTGATTGAAGCAAAAAACAAGATTCAGTTTTAAGAGTGGAGTTACATTTTAGTACATATGGCAAACAGTTCAAGAGAAACTAGTTTTAGACTTGAAAGGTTGAAATATCTGAGTCACAAGAAGACAGACTTTTGTCTCATAGTTCATGAAAGAAGTCTGTACTGAACAGATTGACTTGGGAGTCACCAATATGTTCATGGTGCAAAAGCCTGGAGAGTGCATGAAGACACAGGGGAGTTAGTGTAGACAGGAAAGAGGGCAGTGGTTCTCAACCTTCCTAATGCTGCGATCCATTGATACAGTTCCTCATGTTGTGCTGACCCCCAACCATAAAATTATTTTCTTTGCTACTTCATAGCTGTAATTTTGCTACTGTTATGAGTTATATAATGTAGATATCTGTGCTGTCTGCTGACTGTGGCGGCCCCTGTGAAAGGTCCTTTGACTCCCAAAGGAGTTGAGAACAACTGCTCTAAAGTATAGAGGTTAGGAAAGTGGAAGACTCAGAAAAGCAGACTAAGGAGTGGCCAGAGACAAGAAACAACTCAGTAATGTCCTTGAATGTGAAACATTTCCCAAGGGGAAGGTGATGGACTGTGGTGCATTCTATGGTTAGGCCAGTGAAACAGGCGGAATTGATGGTGGTTTTAGCAGAGTACAAATCACTAGTGATCATGATCAAAGGTTTTACTGGATAGGTAGACATGCACCTCACTAGAGTGGCTGCCAGAGGAAATGTAAGAAAAGAACTAGAGGCAGGAAATGTTTCATCAGTTGAGGACTCTGTCAGGAAGAACAGGAGTTAGCTGGGATGGAAGCAAGAAATATTTCTGTAAGATGGTACAATGTTTGAATATGGCTAAGAATGGTCCAGAAAGGAAAAATATTATAATGCAGGAAAAATGACAGGCAGTACTATCTGATGTCTTCAAATAGATGAGACTGGATTCCATGCCCAGTGTAGTGTTGCCTTAGGGATAGACATATGTGTGCTCCGTTATGACCTTGAAATAAGATAGATGTATCAGCATAGCTCAGAAGTGAATGACGCAGCTATATGTACTCAGACACAGCTTGAAGGTCTTGATGAGTTTTTTATTCTCTGTTTAAATACTGGGGTTATTCATGAATGCACCAGTGTGTATATGTGTTCACTGTGTGTGTGTGCACATACGTATACATAATAATTTTTAAACAGAAATGGAGCCAGTGGTGTTGGTTTACTGCAGTGGGTACCACATGATAGGAAAAATGCAAGTATTGCAATTATTCTGCTGTATGGTAAGAGTGGTACCCATAAGAGGAGAGAAGGACTGGAATGGTATGGTCTAACTACTAGTGAAATCAAATGTGTGGTAGGCCAACAGTTCTTAAGGAGTCTAGATACTGGAAATTAAACTCTTAAAAGTGTCCTAGGTTGACAAGGCAAATGACTTGATTTTACTTATTTTTTAGCTGAAGTTCGTTTAGGAATGGGCCATTGCTTTGTCAAACTTAACAAACTGGAGAAAGCTCGACTAGCATTCAGCAGAGCGCTGGAACTCAACTCTAAGTGTGTGGGAGCACTGGTTGGACTGGCTGTTCTAGAACTCAACAATAAAGAGGTATGGGAGGAAAGATAGTCACTAGCTTCGGGTTTGTTGGGCCTACTGTCCTTTATCTCGGACTGCTAGAACAAGTTATGCTTTCGAAATCAAGATTTCAGGTTATAGATAAGGAAATGTGCCTTGCTGCAGGCACCATCCCCAAAGTAAGCACATTTCTATGGCATAACCATACGAAAATAGCCTCACAGCTTAGGTAAGGTGTCCCTGCCACATGATTTTGCTTTATGACCAGCATGCGTGTACATGTGACATACACACCTACAGCCCTCAAAAATGGAATTAGAACTTTGTGAAGTTTAGAATTTCAGATGAAAGATTGCAGGCCCCTAAATCTGTCTGGAATGCATCTGACAAAGTAAGAAACCTGCACTCAACTTAAACATTAACATTTTTATATTTTACTAAACCAGTGTCTAAGGTCTCAGATTTGGTACCACAATGTCATCAGATTCAGAGATTTTTTTTTTTTTTTTATTGAGCTCTTCGTTTTTCTCTGCTCCCCTTCTTGCCTCTCTCCTTCTATTCAACCCTCCCCCAAGGTCCCCATGCTCCCAATTTACTCAGGAGATCTTGTCTTTTTCTACTTCCCATGTAGATTAGGTGTATGTAAGTCTCTCTTAGTGTCCTCATTGTTGTCTAGGTTCTCTGGGATTGTGATTTGTGGGCTGGTTTTCTTTGATTTTTGTTTAAAAACCACCTATGAGTGAGTACATGTGATAATTGTCTTTCTGTGTCTGGGTTACCACACTCAAAAATGATGTTTTCTAGCTCCATCCATTTTCCTGCAAAATTCAAGATGTCGTTATTTTTTTCTGCTGTGTAGTAATTCATTTTGTAAATGTACCACATTTTCCTTATCCATTCTTCGGTCAAGGGGCATTTAGGTTGTTTCCAGGTTCTGACTATGACCAGACTCAGAGATTTTCAATAACTTTATGTCAGCCCCTCCTTAATGTGTGACTTTTCCCTGTATCTGTCATTTAATAGTTCTAAGATGGTTGTTGCAGTCCCAGGTTATTCCTTTAGTCTCACAGGAAGGAAGGAAGCAAGAGGCTTTCCCCTAAGGCTTTCTCTCAGAGTTCTATATGAAGGCAGTTCCTATCCCACCTCTTTATTTGATTGTCCAAATGGTTGCCAGTGTTTCTCAGCGTCAGCACTGTTGACAGTTGAGCTGCAGGATTCCCCTCTGTTGTGGAATGTTTACTGCTCCTTTACCCACTAAATGTCAGTACCATCTCCACAGTAGTGATAGAGAAAACAGACACTGTTCCCTGTAAGAATTTCTGCCTTAGCTAATCTCTAGAGAAAGAGAATAGGCTATCTTGACTAGTTTAACTCAATCATGATTTATCTCCTGGGATTTTAAAAGGGGAAGAGAGCTTTCCTTCCAAAAACAAAAGGTCTCACAGACTACAAAACCTGTTCTGAGGCCAGACATGGTGAGTCATACTTTCAATCCTAGCACTCAGGACACAGAGGTAGGCAGACCTGTGAGTCTCAGGCCAGTTTGGTATACAGAGAAGGTTCCAGACCAGCCAGAGATAAATGGTGAGACCCTGTGTCATAAAGGAAGGAAGCTGTGTTCCATTAGCAAGATAAAATGGTGCCATATAAAGAAGACAGCTGAGGCAGGACTAATAATCAGACAACCTTAGGCAAGAACTGCGTAAGAAAAAGAAGTGGTGCACACACACACACACACACACACCCATGCTCACACACAAAATCAAATACTGAGATTCAAATGGGGATTTCATCACAAATTAATGTTAAAAAATCATAGAAGGGGGCTGGAGAGATAGCTCAGCAGTTAAGAACACATGCTGTTCCTGCAGAAGACCTGAGTTTGGTTCCCAGCACCCTCATTGTAGCTCATAACTGTCTGTAACTACAGCTCCAGAAAATCTGATTCCTTCATCTGGCCTCCACGGCCACTGTAGACCCAAGTTATTCACATATGCAGGCAAAATGCTCATACATATCAATAAAAATTAATATCTTTAAAATATGTTTTCCATTCTTTGCCTCAGAGTGAGCATAAGTTATTAAGACTGGCACCAAACATACATTGTTAAGAAAAACTAAGCTGTAACAATTTGGGACTTCCTTATTTGGAACTTTGCATCCTTGATGAAGAATAGCAGAGTGTCCTGTGGTGTTGAACTGCGGGCGTGGGACCTTGTTTCTTGAAGCTAGAGAAAGCTGGACAGTTCTAGTTACGTGATGCTTTCACTCCACTCTCACATTGTTTTCTTTTAGGCTGATTCTATCAAAAATGGTGTGCAGCTTCTTTCCAGAGCCTATACTATTGACCCTAGCAACCCTATGGTGCTGAACCACTTGGCAAACCACTTTTTCTTCAAGAAGGTAAAAGATCATTTATTTGATTTTTAAATCTGGTTTTTTGAGTATAGTGAGTACATGAGTTTTGTTTTACTTGGGAAGAAATTTGAAAATGTCATTTTGTTTTTTTATTCCCAAATTAGAGCTTGTATTAGTTGCCCAGGGATGAGCGCACATTTATTCATTCTCTGACTTAATTATATATTGGCACTTTGCACTGTGTGCAACCTGTGGTCAGATGTAAGATAAGTAAAACTGCTTTCTGCACTCAAAGAAACAGGCATGTAAGCTCATGTGAACATAAAGGCCTCTGCTCATAGAGAAATAAGGACATGATCAAGTGGCAAAGGGGGCATTTCACCATAGTGAAGAAGCTCTTCTTGTGTTAGACTGGGTGACATTAGGTAGTTGAAAGAGGAAAGGCAGAGGTTGAAGAGACCCTTAGCCTTTGGAGAAGTCAGGACATAGCATGTAGACTACAACAGGTGCTGTGTTAGGCCCAGTTAGGGGCGCACTTGCATCATAGAATTTGGCTATAGTTGTTGTATACGCACCAGAGTCTCTTTATTTTTACCTGTTGATCCTGCCAATTCCAACTATTTGTGGAAGCAGCAGTATTTTAGATTTCTTAGCATACCAAATCCAAGGTACTACTGCTAAAAGTTTTTCATTTTTAAAGTTTTTATTAGCATATATTAATCATACATAATAGGTTTCACTTGACATTTTCATATATGTATATAATATGCCTTGATCATATACCTCCATTTCCCTCTCATCCCCCTCCTGCTGATCCCTTCCTCTTTCCAATTTGTCCCTCTGATTTTTTATCTTATATTTGGTGACCCATGGGTCTAATTAGTATTGCTTGTAGCAACTTGGGTTGTTTACAAGCTTATGGGCAGCTTACCAGAGGAATACTGCTGAAGAAAATGTCTCTCTCACCAGTGACAAAATCTTTACACAATGAACAGGAAAGTTTAACCTGTTTTATTGGGATTAGGGATTAAACTGTACTATACACTTTAAAATACTTGTGTAACAATTTAGGTAAAAAGTTGGCAAAATGTATCAACTTTATTAATATAAGCTACTGTACTGTTCCTGTTGTTACTTACATACTCGGTGCTTACTAAATTCCAAGCATTGTTAAAAGTGCATTCCCAGTACTTACTTCTGTAATGGTCACATCTACCCTATGAGGTAAGTAGTCTGATCTGTCTGTCCTCCCTTCCTTGTGCATGTGTGTGCACATGAACATGTGCATATGAGTACACAGATACAGTTGTGTGGAGGAAGAGTTTTGTGTCAGATGTCTTCCTCTAGAACCCTTTACTTTTTTTTGCAGATTTTATTTTATTTTTTTTCTTTTGTGTTTATGAATGTTTTGCCTGCATATATGTATGTGCACCACATGGTGCCTGGTGCCCAAGGAGATCAAAAGAGGGCATTGGAGCCCCTGTAACTGGAGTTAGAGAAGGTTGTGAGCCACCATGTGGGTGCTGGAAACCTAACCTGGGTCCTCTGCAAGAGCAGCAAGTTCTCTTGATTGCTGAGTCATTTCTTTTTCTTTTCTTTTTTTTTTTTTTAAAGATCTATTTATTATGTATATAGGATCTGCCTGCGGGTATGCCTGCAGGCCAGAAGAGGGCACCAGATCTCATTATGGATGGTTGTAAGCCACCATGTTTGCGGGGGAAATTGAATTCAGTGCTCTTTAACTGCTGAGCCATCCCTCCAGCCCTACTGAGTCATTTCTTTAGTCCCTCGCACCTCATTTTTTGAGATGGACCTGCACTCATGTCACCATGACTGCATAAGTCTTACCAACTGAGCTGTCTCTATCCTGTGTCTATTTTCTTGATGAGTAAATTGAGGGTGACTTAGACTTAATACTGCATCAGTCTTGTTTGATACTTCTTGCAGTTATGGAAGCATAATGATTATTCATTAAGCATTAGGTTATAATTGTTACAGTGCTGAAGTTTAACTATTTAGAGAGAAGATGAAAATACACCTTATGGCTAAATGAAATGTTACCAGTTAAACCACTATTCAAGCAATCTTCTGACATCACTCAATTGATTTTTTTCTGGCCATCAACTTCAGGATTATAGTAAAGTGCAGCACCTGGCTCTCCATGCATTCCACAACACAGAGGTGGAGGCTATGCAGGCAGAAAGCTGCTACCAGCTGGCTCGATCATTCCATGTTCAGGTGAGACCATTAGTACCTTTCTAAATATTTAGTCCTTTTACTTACAGGATTTTAGTTTTCTGACCACTTTTGTACCTGTCACTTGTCTTGTTCTATTCTCACTTATTAGGAAGATTATGACCAGGCCTTTCAGTACTACTATCAAGCCACTCAATTTGCGTCATCCTCCTTTGTGCTACCATTTTTTGGTTTGGGACAAATGTATATTTATCGAGGTGACAAAGAGAATGCGTCCCAGTGCTTTGAGAAAGTTTTGAAGGCTTATCCCAATAATTACGAAACTATGAAAATCCTTGGCTCTCTCTATGCTGCTTCAGAAGATCAGGAGAAACGAGACATAGCCAAGGTATGTTGTAAACCTTAGCTACCCTGAGCCTCAGGAGTATGAGCAGATTATGGTAGCCATGGTTTGTTTGTTTGTTTTTTAACTTTGACAGCATTATTTTAATGATTTCATTTATCCTAGGGCCATTTGAAGAAGGTCACAGAACAGTATCCTGATGATGTGGAAGCTTGGATTGAATTGGCTCAGATCTTAGAACAGACTGATATACAGGTATTGACGTTGACTCTTCATACCCTAAATGATGTGTTTCTCTTTGTTCTGTGAGTAAACCTTACTCTATCCACTGTAAAAATGCAGGGTGCCCTCTCAGCCTATGGAACAGCCACCCGCATCCTGCAGGAGAAGGTGCAGGCCGATGTCCCCCCTGAGATCCTGAATAATGTTGGGGCCCTCCATTTTAGACTTGGGAACCTCGGAGAAGCAAAGGTGGGAAAACAGAAACGTTCCTTTTTCTCTATGCTTGACCAGGCTGCAGACACTTCGCTCAACCATATCCAATAACAATGCATTTTCTACCTCACAGAAATACTTCCTGGCATCACTGGACCGTGCAAAGGCAGAGGCCGAGCATGATGAACACTATTACAACGCCATCTCCGTTACCACGTCCTACAATTTAGCCAGGCTCTACGAGGCCATGTGTGAATTCCACGAAGCAGAGAAACTGTACAAAAACATTTTACGAGAGCACCCTAACTACGTTGACTGTAAGAATTTTAAGCTTCTTTTGTGTGATAAAATTCCTTAATTCTCTTAGTAACAGAAAGCTTATTTAGAAAAGAAAGTCTTTGTTAAAATCAATAATAGCTTTTTTTTTAAAAAAGAGGTCTAATACTCTTTTTTTCTCTAGGACAAATTTGTCTCCTTAAAAAAAGATGCAGCCTGGTGGGGTGGATAGTTCTCATCTGTAGTACTGGTGCTCAGGAGGCAGGGGCAGGAGCATCAGTGATTCAAGGCCAGCTCCCCTACCTAGCAGGTTTAAGATCCGCCGTGGCCGTGTATGAGGCCCTGTCTCTAAAAGTGGGATAAGACAAGGTGCAGTTTCATTTACTTACACTGGAAAATAAAAGGATCAGCAAGAGCCTCTTGAGCTGTGTTCAGTGGCAGGTTGTGCCTCTGCCTGGTGAGTCAGCTTCAGCCCCTAGCATGTTTCATAACGGGCATAGTTTGTAAGTTACCTTCTTTAACTTTGCACCAGCATTTTTACATTGTGTGATAGTAAGACAGTAGTTTTTTTCTTGAAACAGTAATTACTAAAATGTCCTAATTTGAGTTTTTACAGCGGGCACTGTAAATTACTGACATTTTAAGTTAACCTATATATGCTTTGTAGCAATTCTTTCTTTTCCAAGGTTCCACTCTCCGTAGTTTCATTTGCCTACACTCACGTCTGCTCTCAAAATACTATATGAAAAATTTCGTAAATAACTCCTGAGTTCAAATTGTGCACCATTCTGGGTGTTGTGGTGAAACCTTAGGCTGCTCTGCTCCACCCAGCCCAGAGTGTGGATCATCCACTACTTGATGCCCATACTGGTGGTGACCGAGCAGCTTGACAGGGCATCAATGTTTGTGTGCATAGTGGTCCTGGCCAGATGGTGCACACATCTTTACTCCCAGCACTACGGAGGGCCATCCAGAGGTACATAGTAAGACCCTGTCTCAAAAGAGAAAAAGAAAAAAAGGAAGGATTGATCTAGTGGTGCAGTTTCTCTTTTGCCTAGCTACAGTGAGGTGTCATGTGTCTTCATATATGAGGCTTTTCTCTTCTCTGTCTGAAAGTAGTCCCAAAACATGACTGTTCTGAAAGTAAGACTTTGGTGTTAGGACCCATTTAGACCTGAGATAGTGAAGATGAATTAAATGTGCATTTTCAGGCTATCTGCGCCTAGGAGCCATGGCCAGAGATAAAGGAAACTTCTATGAAGCTTCAGATTGGTTTAAGGAAGCCCTTCAGATCAATCAGGTTGGTGGTGTTCACCTTTTACCTGCAAAATCAGTCTGTCCGTAATCCATGGCATCTGTGTTTAATGGCTTGTTTTGGTTTTGTTTGTTTCGCTTGTTAAAGACTTTAAAGAGTATAAGAGTTTGTATAATTTAATCATGTTATAATCAGCATTTTTTTTAAATATATAGAACTATTTCCCCCCCACACACACTTTTCCCTTCCTTGTGTGTGTCCTGGCCTTTCACCTGCACTCAGCCCAGTAGCCTGCCGAGAATGTTTCCAGAGTCAGTGTCTTAGCATTCCCTAGGTGATTTCAGCTTCTGATTGTGGCTCCCAGGAAGGAGACTGCACACTGCAGCCTGGAGCCTGAAAGACAGGTTTATAAGTTGTTAGCTGCTCTCACTGCTGTACAGTACACTGTTGTTTTTTCTTCTTTCCATTCTGTTGCACTTTATATGCTGATATGACACTAAATTGATCTTGAAACTCACTAATCGGTCTTAACTCACAGTCTGAAAACCACCATTGTAGTATAGCTGTAAACGTCTTCAGCTATTAGCTATTGTAAGAGGACTGATTTCTCAGATCCCAGATTGGAAAGTTTACTTTATGTTTACATAGGATCACCCGGATGCCTGGTCTTTGATTGGTAACCTCCATCTGGCAAAACAAGAATGGGGCCCAGGCCAGAAGAAGTTTGAGAGGATATTAAAGCAGCCATCCACACAGAGTGACACTTACTCTATGCTGGCCCTTGGCAATGTGTGGCTCCAGACTTTGCACCAGCCAACCCGAGACCGAGAAAAGGTAATCCCCTTTGTCTCCTTCAGCAAGATTGCTATCTGTGTCCTTGTTGAATTTTCCAGTAATTCTTCTTTCTTATAGGAAAAGCGTCATCAAGACCGTGCCCTGGCCATCTACAAACAAGTCCTCAGAAATGATGCCAAGAACCTGTATGCTGCCAATGGCATAGGTAACTATAAGCCTTGGTTCATAGTGATTGATGAAATTAGTGCTTTGGGGGGTATCTACAGACCAGGTTTTCCTGATCAGTACAGCTGTTTTACTATTGGACTTTTAGTTATTTTGGCAGAGGTTAGGACATTCTCAATGTCAGCCTTTTGTAACTTTAGGAGCAGTTTTGGCTCACAAGGGATACTTCCGTGAAGCTCGTGATGTGTTTGCCCAAGTGAGAGAAGCAACAGCAGATATCAGTGATGTGTGGCTGAACTTAGCACACATCTACGTGGAGCAGAAGCAGTACATCAGCGCCGTTCAGATGGTAAAGTCTTTGCCTCTCCAGATGTTTGCGTGTCAATGCTTCCTTAACCCTTCAGGCCAGTCATGGACTTTTGAGATCTCCTCTGATACTGTCTGTTTCAGAGGTTTGTAAGCATGTAATGTCAAAACCAGGTAGATGTGAGTCCTAGTGCCAGGAGTACATGTCAGAAAATGTCCTCTTTGACCACTTCCCTCTCTGTAAAGTGTGGGATTCTTTTAACCTCAAGATTTTGTGAGGATCTGATATGAAAAGAACTAGGCACTAACATGAAGAACAAGTGTCCACTACACAGCAGGGTTTAGTGTTTATTCTTTCAGTTCCTGAAGTGAGTCCAGTTTCAGAAATGTTAAGCGATTTTATTGTTTATGGTTTGTTTTGTTTTGTTTGTTGTTTTATTGTTGACAGTCTCTCTGTATTGCCCTAGCTGATCTTTTAAGTGCCTGTGTTTAAGAGTCCTCTCACTTCAGCCTCCCAAGTATATGGGATTATAGCCTCATACAACTGCCCTCAATTTAAATGGCTTATCTTTTTTGTTTGTTTGGTTGGCTGGTTTAGTTTGCTTTTTGAGATAGGGTTTCTCTGTGTGTCCCTGGCTGTCCTGGATCACTTTGTAGACCAGACTGGCCTTGAACTCAGATCCACTTGCCTCTGCCTGAGTACTGGGATTAAAGTTATGCACCAAAACCACCCAGTTTAAATGATTTACCTTTTAAGATTTATTACTTCTGTGTGTGTTGTGTGAAAGTATGCCATATGCGTGCGTGTGCGTGTGTGTGTGCGTGTGCGTGCGTGTGTGTGTGTGTGTGTATGTGTGTGTGTCTGCCTGAAGAGGCCAGAGAAGGCATTGATCTCCTGGAGCTGGAGCTACAGGCTATTATGAACCATGTGACTATGGGTGCTGGGAGATAAACCATCCCAATCTGCAGAATAGCAGCACTGCCTTCTAGAAATGCAACTTAGTCATCAGGGATATTCCTGGGAAAACTGCCTTAACCAATTCCCATGAAATTACTTTGTCAGTTGCCTGTAACAGGTTGTATGCTTGTGGTTAAAAAGTGTCACATTTGCCGGGCGGTAGTGGCGCACGCCTTTAATCCCAGCACTCGGGAGGCAGAGACAGGCGGATCTCTGTGAGTTCGAGACCAGCCTGGTCTACAAGAGCTAGTTCCAGGACAGGCTCCAAAGCCACAGAGAAACCCTGTCTCGAAAAACCAAAAAAAAAAAAAAAAAAGTGTCATGTTTAAATAAAAATTAGCTCTTGGGGCTGGGGAGATGACTCAGTGGGTGGGAGCGCTTGTTGCATAGTCGTGAGGACCTAAAAGTTCAGATACCCATGTAAAATCTGACCATGCCTATTTGTAATCTCACTGCTGTCAGAGCTAGCTAGGAGGGTCACTGGGGCAGTGTGTGTGTGGCAAGCTCTTGGTACCATGAGAAGTCCCAGCTCAAGGGGTAAGGCAGCAAGTGATAGGTCAGAATACCTGACATCCTCTCCTTGCCTCTGTAGCCACCTCTACCATACATTTGAGGTACATGCCACACATATTAGAGTAAAAAAAAACAAAAACAAAAAAAATTAACTCAGATATTCATTTGTTAGTCTGAGCAGCAAATGAACTGAAGTTAACAAAATAACTTCCTCTGCTCATTGCCACTAGTTTGCACAGATCCCAAGAGGATGATGTTATAGGGTGTCAAGCACAGGAGTCAGGGTGTAACTTGTCATAGTGCTGGGCATGTGGATTCTAGATACTGCCCTAAAGATAGAAGAAAGGGTGCTGAAAGCGAGGCAGATAGGCAGACAGACTTAGTCTCTTTACCCTTCCATTCCGCATTGGTACAAATTTCAAGTGAAAAAACTACTTTGAATCTAGTTTTTCTGTGGTCATATGTTTATGAATCTAGTTTTTCAGCGGTCATATGTTTATGAATCTAGTTTTTCTGTAGTCAGATTTTTATGTTGTAAAAACGTATACTGGCAAATGTCAGCAGCCAAGTCCAGATTAAATCTAAAATTAACCAGAGTGGAGTGTCTTTTCAAAGCCTTAAAACTGCTTTGAAATCTGAAAATTCACTTCCACCCAGCTGTCTCTGACTTCCATTCCCATTCTGTAGTATGAGAACTGCCTCAGGAAGTTCTATAAGCACCAGAACACCGAAGTCGTGCTCTACCTGGCCCGGGCCCTCTTCAAGTGCGGCAAGTTACAGGAGTGCAAGCAAACTCTGCTGAAGGTAACAGGACTCTGCCCGCCCACGCTCCTGAACTGCTGCCTGCTTCCTATTTGTTAGAATCCCTTTCGTGCCATTCAGTTATAAGAATTCATTTGCTTTGCTTTCTGTTTACAGGCCAGACATGTGGCACCCAGTGATACAGTTCTGATGTTTAATGTGGCCTTGGTCTTGCAAAGATTAGCTACCTCTGTCCTAAAAGATGAGAAAAGTAATCTGAAGGAAGTCCTTAATGCTGTGAAAGAGCTGGAGCTTGCACACCGGTAAGAATTTTGAAGAAGAAAGGCTTTTAAGTGGTTTGCTTCTTTGAAACTATCTCAAAAGATGCAAAAAAAGATGCATTGACTTCCCTTGAAAAATAACCATTGGTGGAAAGCAAGCATTGGGGGTCTAGCACAGGTTAGTGTAGGGAAAGCACACAGCTACCCTGTCGTGGCGCCCAACTTTAAGCAGAGTTCTGCCGCACTGGGCTCTGGAAGCCTGATCCCTAGACCTAACTGACTAGCTGCAGGCTTGCCCTAAATTTTTCATTAATCTCTCAGCAGTACGAGCCAGCATTTTACACATGTGAACTGTTTAGTCTCCACTTGTGTCGGTGTCTTTATGGAATATTGGTTTTCATAAGCTAGGATTAAGATCTTATCACTTACTGCTTACCAGATTTATCCAGCACAGTTCAAATGGGTTTAACCTATAGGACTTAGCAATTCAGTGTGTGCTAAAATGAAAGCCCCACATCTATGATTGATCGGCTATGCTTACGTTCATCTCTGCTAATATTTCTTACCTCATCTGGTGAAGTATAAGTGCTGTCCTGACCTAAGCCCCACCCACGGTGCTGATACTTAGTAAATTTACTGTTTACTACCTGTGTGTTTACTGATAGTATTAAATATATGTTTGCCTTTCTTAATGGACTTCTGTTTATTAAACCTTGAGGGTATTAATGATAGGATTAGTGAATTATCTTCTCCTTTCCTTTTAGATACTTCAGTTACTTGAGTAAAGTAGGAGATAAAATGAGATTCGATTTGGCTCTTGCTGCCTCTGAAGCCAGGTAATGCCTGTTTACACAAGTGGCTTTGGGGGAAGTGGTTGTTTTGGTGTGGATCAGGAGAGTGTTGCCATAACACGGTGGTTCCTGGCCTTCTCGGGGTCACTTATTCCCTCTCCTTGGGGAGTCCCTCCCCACAGCACCTTTCAGGAAACTGATGGAGTGTAAGTACTTAGGTTGTAGGAAAATCCTTTTTCTTTCTGTTGTCTTTTTGAGGCAGTCTTACTCCGCAGCCAGGCTATAACTCAGGATCCTCCGAGGACTGAAGTGCAGGCCTGAGCCACCACCCCCAGCTGAAAAATGCTTCTTTGCTTTATACACCTTATGTCATTGAATCAAGACGGGAATGCTGAGTTGAGGAACTTAGCACAGTTGATAGCATGGGCATGGGTTTAAGTACGCAGGTGGTCCTAACTGTGATGCTATTTCTCTGCATTGGAAATGTTAGGCAGTGCTCCGACTTACTGAGCCAGGCCCAGTATCATGTGGCCCGAGCACGCAAGCAGGATGAGGAAGAACGGGAGCTGCGGGCCAAGCAGGAGCAGGAGAAGGAGCTCTTAAGACAGAAGCTTCTCAAAGAGCAGGTGTGTGCACACGCTGTGTTAGGAGCTAGTCCTCTGTCTACTCTCTGGTGGTTTGGTCACTTTCAGAGTGTTTTGATAAGTCCCCATGTTTCCTTCTAGGAAGAGAAACGTCTCAGAGAAAAAGAAGAACAAAAGAAACTTTTGGAGCAGCGGGCCCAGTATGTGGAAAAGACCAAAAATATTCTCATGTTTACTGGCGAGACTGAAGCAGCAAAGGAGAAGAAAAGAGGCGGAGGTGGAGGGCGGGTAAGACCAGACTGGATGTCCAATCCGCCTTTGGGCTTTCTGAAATGAAGAGCATAGTTTAGTTGGCTGTTCTTAGTTCCTTAGTCTTGACTTCCTCTACCAACACAGGATTGCAGTGTCCAGTGTGGGCAGTGGCCCTGCCTTCTTGGTGTGTGTGATGCTGTGGGTGAACACAGGTCTTGACACACACGTGCTTTGCAGTTCTGCTGCCGACCTCACCAAGCCAGGTGGTCCTGCTTTCATGATGGGTTGACTTACACTTCTTTGACTTCACATGGTATAAAAATGAGAATTCAGTAGAACTGTACTTTGAATCTTGGTCTTTTGCCAAGTTGAGGTATTTGGCATGAAGTTCTGTTGTGATGTTGGGTGGCTGCAGAGACTTGCAGCTCCCAGTCAGCCACGTGATCTTGAGGGCGAACAACCAATACTTTTCTGCATTCTGTGGGCTAAATGGGTTAAATGCATTTTTTGATTGAAGATGTGTTTGCCTTGTGCCGACTTCTCAGGTAGTTGATGATATTTGCCAAATCTGAAACAGTGATACTCCTCATGAAATTTGGGCCTAGCCAAGCCCCTGTTCCATGTGACTTAGTAAAAGGTCTGCACTTGTCAGAGACCTGCAAGGGCACTGTACGGTTCTCTGCACCCTAGCAGTGCTGTCACTACCTGGAAGTAGCTGACTGTAGTCTCCTTGGATCGTAGCGTTCTAAGAAAGGAGGCGAATTTGATGAGTTTGTCAATGACGACACTGACGACGACCTCCCTATATCCAAAAAGAAGAAGAGAAGGAAGGGCAGTGGCAGTGAACAGGAAGGTGAAGAGGAGGAAGGTGGAGAGAGGAAGAAGAAGAGGAGGAGAAGGTATTGTCTACATTAATGTTCTAAGTGTCTAGAAAGTCAGGAGACCTTTCTTTTCTGTATTATAAATCTCCATCTTCCTAAACCGACTCCCTGCTTTAGCCTGTTTCAATATCCCATGGACTTAATTTACTTGTCCCCTGAAAACAGCTGACAGTCACCATTGTCTTTCTTGTCATTTTGTTTCTTTTTTTTTTTTCTTTTTTTTTTT
>JAQHUG010000133.1:89973-114581 GCA_028555095.1 Dicrostonyx torquatus
CCTGGCCCATTATCTCTAGCCTTTTCTTGGCTAACTCTCACATCTTAAACTAACCCATTTTTAATAGTCTGTGTGTCACCACAGGGTGGTGGCTTACCGGAAGATTCTAATCTACGTCCATCTAGGGTAGGAACATCATGGTGTCTGGCATCTTCCCTTCTCCCCAGCCTTCCGTTCTGTCTACTCTGCCCACCTAAGGGCTGACCTATCCTACAGGCCAAGGCAGTCTCTTTATTAACCAATGAAAGCAACACAAAATACAGAAGATCCCTCCTACACCATTAATCCCTTGTAAAATGGTTAAAGATTTCTGTAAAGTACCTCATTCCTTTCCCATCTGATGCTTCCTATGCTGTTCAATCAAGAGATCAAAGGACAGACACAGATGGGGACAGACAGATTCAAAAGACAGCATTAGGCAGGCATAGATACAGATTCATACAGCAGACAAGCAGGAATGATGGCAGACATGGAGAAAGCAAAGCAGAGAATTCCAGTCTGGGTTCACTCTTGGTTAAATGACACCAGGAGGAATGAAGTGCTTTGATTTCTGACCTTAGTGCAACACCAATCCATGAATTACTGATAACTCTGTATTTATTATCAATGTGTTCAAACTGATGAAATCCCCCTCCCCCACAGAGACATCCTACTGAGATGAACGTACTCTAGTCCTCGTTCATGCGCTGAGCATCCAGGTTGCTGGTTCATCTCCATCTGAGCATGGGGCATCGGATCCCAGATCTATTTTACCTGTGTCTGTCTTTCTACATCAGGTCCCCAGCCTCAACAAAGAGCAGACCTTATGTCTTTCATATCTGTTTCCGAAGGTCCCCAGTCATTAAGACTGAGCCAGAGTGGTCATTTAGTTTTTGTTCTTTGCATTTCTTGACAGAAGTGGTGGCTAATCCCACACTATCAGCAGAAGGTAGGAGGATCAAAAGTTTGAGGCCAGCCTGGATTATAAAGTGAGACTTCATCTCAAACAAAACAAAACAAAAATCACATTTATCTGAAGATGGAAGCTCTGGGCAGTAATTTGACTTTTGGTTCTTTGTAGCACCTGACTACTCTCTCTTCCATCCTGAGTTCTCGCAAGTTCAGCGAGTTGGAGTCATGTTGGCATGTGCGCTGTGAGACAGCAGCCACGTGTCCCTAGGAAGGTTCTCTCTCCGCTTGGAAGGGGTCTGCGAGCCAGAGAGATGGCTTAGCAGGCAAAGGTGCTTGTCAACAAGCTTTACTCTGGAACCCAAATGTTGGAAGGAGAGAACCCTTCCAGTTGTCTGCTGGTCTCCACATGCACACCGTGCCTTGCACGTGCTCATACGTACATACACACCTGCACACAAAATAAGTATTTAATCCGCATAAATTATTTATTAACTCAAATTTGTAAGCCTTTGGGAGGTATGTGAAATAGTTCAGCTACTAATATGTCATTGTTACATTAAAATGCACATTAAAAGCACATATTATATTAGTGTGTGTTAATAATCAGTGTTTTCTTCTGCCCACATTTTCTAAAATAATTTCATTCAAACGCTACATAAAAATCTCTGGCCAGTGGCTTGCCCCCGTGGTTTTTGAGAAAATATCACCATTGTGCTGCTTGAAGTAAGTCCAGGCTGTGGGAATCTGTGTCCCTGCTCAGCTAGAAACGTTTTCCCAAGCTCCTGTAGAATGGGCAATTAGGATAGCTGACCTTCCCATTTACCCAGTAGGTGGGGTCTCTCTTCATTCAATGTACTGCCTTTAAAAGTACTTGGAGCTAGAGAGAGGTGGCTTAGTGGGTAAGAGCTCACACTGCTTGCTCTTCCAGAGGATCCAAGTTCAGTTCCCAGCACCCATGTTGGGTAGCTTACAGTCTCCTGTAACTCCAGCTTGTGGAAGATCTGATACCACTTGCTTCCATGGGCACCTTCATCCATGTGCACAATCCCACACAGACATATTCTCAGAAACACAATTAAAAGTAATAAAAATAGCTGGGTGGTGGTGGCGCTCGCCTTTAATTCCAGCACTCAGGAGGCAGAGGCAGGCGGATCTCTGTGAGTTTGAGATCAAACCTGGTCTATAAGAGCTAGTTCCAGGACAGGCCCCAAAGATACAGAGAAACCCTATCTCAAAAAACCAAAATAAATAAATAAATCTTAAAGAAACATGTGTCCTGGGCTGGAGAGATGGCTTAGTGGTAAAGAGGACATGAATTCAATTCCTGGCCCTCATATAACAGCTCACAACACCTGTAACTCCAGCACCAGGATGGTGCCGTCTTCTGGCCCCCACAGGTACTGCAAGTAAATGGTACACATCTATGTATTTGTGTGTGTGTGTATGTATGTATGTATCTATCTATATCATCTATCTATCTATCTATCTATCTATCTATCTATCTATCTATCTATCTATCTATCATCTATCTATCTATCTATGCTTTAAAAGCCAACCCTTTCAAGGGCCTTCCTGGACATCACAAACCAGCAGTGGTCAGAGCAGTTTTAGAGGGATGTGTCATCCCAAACAGAACAGGGTTCAGAACAAGTAACTGAAAGGCCTTATGTGGCTGGGAAGAAAGAATGAGTGCTGGATTTTTGGTTTTGGGTTGTTTTTTTCTTTCTGAAAAGTAATTTGAACATTACATTTTGCAAGTCTGGAGAGGATGTTTGTAGCTTAGTGGTAAAAGTCTTGCCTAGCACGTATGAGACCTTGAGTTTCATCTCTAGTATTGAAAACAAACAAAATACCACAAAATGGTTGCCATAGATGCTCTATCAGGAGTTTCCCCATTGTATTTGGAAATAAACTCCAATTTTAACTGCTGCATTAGGAAAAGAAAGTATGAGATTTAGAGTTATTCAAACTCTGAGTTCCCAGGCCACTGACAGACAGGCCTTTTAAACAATTGTGCCTTCCTACTTGTCTGAATTGGAATAAACGATGTCTCCATCTTAGGGCTTGAGATGCTGCTCTTTTTTCTGCCTGATATTTGACGAGCTTATGTGGTCAACTCCTGAGGTGTGTATGGCAGATTATTTTCTTAGCGTGCCATTAGTTTCTATGTGTTTTGAAGCAAACATATTAACCTCTCACCCCATACTGCCATTTGCTTTAGGCTTTAAGTATTTTCACACAAATGTGATTTTCACTCAGGGATCCTTGAAGACCCTGCATTGATTCCATAAGTTTATGTTATAAATTATATAAGCTTTAAGCTCCTTAAAAATCTGAAACTTGGGCTGGAGAGGTGGCTCAGAAGTTAAGAGCACTGGTTGCTCTTCCAGAGGTCCTGAGTTCAATTTCCAGCAATCACATGGTGACTCACAATCATCTGTAATGAGATCTGGTGCCCTCTTTTGGCATGCAGGCATACATGCAGGCAGAACATGGCATACATAATAAATAAATAAATAAAATAAAAAACAAATCTGAAACTTCCCCAAAAGGTCATTCCCCACCAAGTTATAGAAATTACTAGAATAATTACATTTCTTCTTTCACTTTTTATTTTCTAATTTTTCATTGCTAAAATGGATGTCTCCTGTTTTTTCGGAGAATTCTTCTGAGAACCAAATAGAGTGTCGTCACTCCTTCACTCGTGACATCACTCTCGGTTTGTCAACCTGTGGGTAGCAACCCCTGTGACAAACCTATTTCCAAAAATTGTTATATTATGATTCTTTTTTGTGGGGGAGGGAGTTCGAGACAGGGTTTCCCAGTAGTCCTGGAACTCTCTCTGTAGACCAGTCTGGCCTTGAACTCACAGATATCCACCTGCCTCTGCTCCCCCCACCACCCAGTGCTGGGCTTAAAGGCGTGCGCCACCACCGCCCAGCTTATATTATGATTCTTAACAGTAGCAAAATTAGTTATGAAGTAGCAATGAAAATAATTTTATGGCTGGGGGTCTCCACAGCCTGAGGAACTGTATTAAAGGTTTGTAGCATTGAGTGAAGTAGCTTTGGAGTTCTGAGGAGGTGAGAGGAAAGGAGTGAGCTGGAAGGCATCGTAGTCCTTGAAGGGGGATGGCGCTGGGAAAGAGCAGGGGCATTGGTCCCTGCAGGAATGGGGTGTTTTAAATGCAAAGCCTAGAGAAGAAAAAGTGCCTTCTAGTGCTGCCTGCAATCTTGAGCATCCCTCTGTGTCTAGAGGCATCCTTCCATGTCTAGAGGCATCCCTCCATGTCTAGAAAGTATCCTTACATGTCTAGAGGTATCCCTCTGAGTCTAGAGGTATCATTCCATGTCAAGAGGCATCCTTCCATGACTAGAGGCATCCTTCATGTCTAGAGGTATCCCTCTGTGTCTACAGGCATCCTTCCATGTCTAGAAGTATCCTTCCATGTCTAGAGGCATCTTTCCATATCTAGAGGCATCCTTCATGTCTAGAGGTATCTTTCTGTGTCTAGAGGCATCCCTCCTATCTCTGTGTCATCAGCTGACAAAATCTGTTTCTCTTTCTGTAAAGACATCATAATACAAGACTAGGGACCATCCTCAGGACTTCATCGTACCACTGGCAAAGACCTTTCCCAAGTGAGGCCATGTTCAGGCCTTTTGACTTGGGGGGATACAATCCAACCCATTGCAGGGGCGTTTGGAAGCTGTGTGTGTGTATTCCAGGTCTTACGGTCCAATCCTATGGTGACTGCAGCTTAGTCACACAAGTATATTTCATAAGTTACTGCCTTTCTTATTTTTCTGTTACTGCGACAAAACTCCATGACCATACCAATGTCTAAGAGTTTATTTTAGCTTATGATTCCAAAGGAGTTCATAATGGTGAGGAAGGCATGGCAGCAAGTGGCCAAAGCAGGGTTGCTGGCTGATATCATTTCTACTGAAACTGAAAGCAAGAACTGAAGTGGGATGAGGCAATAGACCTTGGAATCCTGTCCCCAGTGAAGTAACTGCCTCTAGCAAGGCTCTGCTTCCTAAAGATTTCATAACCTCCCCAAAGAGTGCAACTGGCTGGGAAACAAAGTATTTAGTTACATGTGCCTATAGGGGACATTTCCCATTCAAACCACCAGTAACTTCTTGTTAATGAGACCAAAATAGCTAACAAGCAATTTATGGAGGGAGGTGTTTGCTTTGGAATACAGCCCAAGAGGATATAGTCTATGAAGGTCAGGAAGGTGTGGTGGTAGTGTGATGTCACTGGTTACATGGTACCCACAATCAGGAAGCAGACAAAGGTGAGTGCTGGTACCCTCTTTATCCATGCTTCTGGAAAAAAAAAACCCAATAAATTCACTGGCTCCCCGGTCTGTTATCCATGCTCTATCTGGGGTTAATAGACATTTGTCCACAGCATTTCCATCCCAGTAAAAGTCACACACGAGTGCTCAACCAGTCATGTTATAGGAAGGAGTATAGAAAAAGGGAAAAGAAATGAAATGGGGCTGGTGACATGGCACTTGCTGCACAAGACAGATGACCTGAGCTGAATCCCAAAAACCAACCTTAAAGCCAGCTGAAGTGGCTCATTCTAGCATTCCTACAATGAGATGGAAAGTGGAGACAGAATCGGACAGAAACTCACTTATTGCTGTGTTGTAGTAGAACAGAGACCCTCACAAACAAGGTAGAAGAAAAATGGACTTCTGAAAACTTGTCCTGTCCCCATGCAAGTGCTGTGGCACTACACACACACACACACACACACGAATGCTGTTTGCCTGCACGCCAGAAGAGGGCATTAGATCCTACTATGAGTCATGTGGTTTGCCTGGAACTGAAAACTCAAGACTGTAAACCATCTCTCCAGCTATTCTAGTTCCAGAGTTTTAAGGGAGAAGCCTCACCTGAATATGGGTGGCATCATCCTTGAGCTGGGGCCCCAGACTGAATTAAGTGAGCAATGCAAGGCTGGGGTTGGAACTACTTACAGCTCTTGGACAAGGCATCTGACTTTCTCATTGTTTCTGCATCAATAAACTAGAGATAGTATAGTACCGGGGATGCAAGGAAGATGACCTGCATTAGATGGGATGAATCGATTTACTCCAATCTAAATGCTCAGTGAATGTTGGCTAGAATAATCAACCAAATGCAGACATTGGATCATTTTTTAATCGGTTTGGTAAAATTAACCATTCTACTTTAAATAAATGTACCTTTATTATGTCAGACTGGTTCTACCAATCACCCCATCAATCTCCATCCAGTCTCAGGCCACCTTACTGTTCAACCACCCTGAACTCGCAATTGTAACATCAATCCCCATCTGAGGGCCTGTGATTTGCTTCCTTCCGCCTGAATGCTCTAGTGGCTTGATTCCCTCCCTAAACTTTGATCTTTATCTCCCCCACAGGTGGCTTTCTCTGAACACCATTTCAAGTAGCATTAACATTCTTTCCCCCTACTGGATACTTACTACCCCTTAACGGGTTGTTTCTCCCCTGCCAACCATAATGTTCCAAAAGATGTTTGAGTGTTCAGCTGACCTCAACAGCCCTGCTCCTGAGTCACATCATTGTGTCATTCACAAGGTCTGGAGCCTGGCAGAGGGCTCTGAGAACACTCATAGTGGGTAGATTGATGGCCTTCTGTCCTGTTTTCCAGACATGGTTCCAAGTGATGTGGGAGTGTGGAATGACTCACAAATTCAGTTTCAGCTGTTCTGTTCTTGTCTACCTAGACCAAGACTTGTCAGGTTGTCTGATAGTGAGCTTTGTAGATCTGTCTCCTGCCCTACCTCAATCCTGAAAGCTATAGCTGGTCCACAACACCCACCCCAAGGATTTGGAGCTATGTGAAAAGACTGTCTTTCCCATCCCAGGGGCCTGCTTTCTTCAAGGAACTCACTGTTAAGTGAGCCTTAAAAAGTGTCTCACACATGACTCCAAAGCTATAGAAAAACCCTGTCTTAAAAAAAAAAGTCTCACACACACACATTCAAATAACCATTGCATTGTGAAGTTTGTGTGCAACTAAGTTGCAAGCTCTGAAACATTAGAATTAAGAGGTATAACAAATGAGAAGAACCCAGGTCACTATCCAAACATTTATTCATTACTAGTTTTTCTAGTGGGTGGGGCAATACACAGATTTCAGTTAGTGTGTTAGCCCTAACTCAGTTACCATGCAGTCAATCAATCCTCAGATTCAAAGACAAATCTTTTATCCAGGACATTTTGGATCCTAAACCTAATTTTGAATTTCCCTTAAATCCTTAATTCCCAAAATTCACTAATATTGAAGCTCATAAAAATCACACTCATCAGTGATGAGACCTACACTGTCCCGTCCCCTTGGAGCTCAGCTTTCACCAAGAGGTAAATGGGTAGTAGTAGACCACAGGCTAGGCTGAGTTGTGGGATGAACCTCAATCCCACAATTATCCTTGGCTCTCGACTTCAACAACTTTTCCCAGTTTCTTATACTCCACTGAGAGGGAGTTGATGACAAAGCCACCAAAGCAGACCAGGGTTCTTCTGGGAGGGAGCAAAGGGCCTATGTGTCCCTACTCGTTCCACTGCAGGCTTTTGGAGCTGGTGACACCTGAGAAGATATTGGCAGGGGATGCAGGGGACACAGTGAAACTTGACCCAGTCAAGCTATTTCTGTGGTCCACTGTTCTCTGGGTTCCCTATGGACCTTTCAGTGACATCTCAAAAAAACAAAAAAAGCAAAACCCTTGACTGATAATAAACTCCTCTCTTATCCTGGCAGAAGGCAAGTCGAGTGAAATTTAAACCAATAGCTGAAGGCTAAGAGATAAGGAAAGCACTGTTCCAGGTAAAGAAACTACATATTGCGAGGGCTAGGAAAAATGGAAAGCAACAGGAGCCAATTTTATGATTTAAATTTTTAAATCATAAATTTAAACTCTAGCATTTGCTGAGTTCTAAACCACATGGCAGTTTGTTTCTCAGTTTCTTGCTCTGGTTGTTTTGTTGTGAAGAGTAAATGGAGATTAAGGACTAAGCAGGTACCTCAGCAAAGAGGATGGTGTGATGAGGAAGCTCATTCCTAAAGTGCTTAGAAAGCAGAATCAGAGTCGACACAAAGTCTCTAACAGTAAAGGCAGCTCCAGATCAAGTTGACAGCTTGCATTACAAGACTGACAGAAACAGTCAGTCTGAAACAAGGGTGAATCACTACTAAATAGCACTGGTGTTAAAACTATTAAAATTTCCCAAGTTCTTAAACTGAGGTAAGTCCATACCTCAAAACAAAATGAACAATTTTCCATTAACTTTGGAGGTACTATTTGAAGTCATGTACAACTACATCAAGTATCACAATGTTTATTGATAGATACAAGTATATAAAATCAGGGCATGAACATGACTTGATAAATTAAGTAGACTTAATTTCAATACTTATAATAAGAGGGACCAATTCAAATTCTCACCATTTGTTTCACACCCACAAAAACCACTTCAGGGCATTAAAGATCTCTCAAAACTGATCAGTTTTGTGCAAGTAAACCATGTTTCTTTTAAAAAGACTTGTGCACTTGCCAAGGCTCAAGGATATTAAAATCTAGCACATAAAGCCCATTACTAGAGGTAGAAATACAGGCAATATACTATTACGGCAACAACCATCAATTACAGTTAATTTTTCTGTAACAACCAAATGGATAATCAAATATTGCAACAACTCAAGTATTACTGAGCAAAGTGCATCTCTACAGTATTCAGTGTTGCTATTCAGTTTTTCTAACTTAAAAACAGCCTATGGTAACTGGCAGCAAAGAAGGTCTTTGCAATAGACTGCCTCTGCTTGAGAACTCAGGATGTAATTATTGCATGCTGCTAATATTCTATCTAAACATTAAGGATACTCCTAAAGTATTTGATGGTAGACTATGATTAAGACATCACACTACAAAAACCTTATGCAGAAGGAAACCTTACTGACGTGCTTCTGCTTTAAATATTGTGAAAAACGTTACAGCGGAATGAATTTTCGCAGTGGTTAGGTCAAATGCAGTTACATCATAGTATGCTTTGCACAATTTAAGGCTTTGGCTGGTTCTTTAGTCAGCTTCTTCCTCTGATTCTTCTTCTTCAGCAGTTTCTAGCCAGGTTAGCCACTGATTTACCTGTAAATTAAATTTATAATAAACTTAGTATATTATATAAACATTAAGTTTAGGGTGCTGGAGAGATAGATGGCCCAGTGGTTAAAAGGCACTGACTGCTCTTCCAGGGGACCTGGGTTCAATAGTCAGCACCCACACAGCAACTCAGAACTGTCTATAGCTCCAATTCCAGGGGATCTGACACCTTCATAGACATACATACAGAATAAATCTTTAAAAATAATTAAGTTTTATTCAGGATATCCAATCAAGAAATTAACCCATGGGGGCTGGAGAGATGGCTCAGTGGTTAAGAGCATTGCCTGCTCTTCCAAAGGTCCTGAGTTCAATTCCCAGCAACCACATGATGGCTCACAACCATCTGTAATGATGGTCTGGTGCCCTCTTCTGGCCTGCAGACATACATACACACAGACAGAATATTGTATACATAATAAATAATAAATATTTTTTTAAAAAAAATTTAACCCAAAGAGAGTAAGTAGATTCTGGGGTCTGGTCTTCACAAGCTTTACCTGAGCCATTTCTAGCCTTCCTTCCTTTAAAACATTTGTGCATGTATGGATGACTGAATGGTATAATGATTGTGCACCATGTATGCACAGGGCCAACAGCCAAAAAGGGGACTGGACCTTTGGGAACTGAAGATTAAGACAGCTGAGCACTCTAAGTTGCTGAGCTGTCTCTCTAGTTGCCCACCAGAGAACAGGATCCCATACAATGAGTGTCCAGGCTTGTCTTGAACTTGTAGCTGATGGTCCCAGACTCTCTAACCCTAAAGTGCTATGCTTCAAGGCACAAACCACCACCTAGCTAAATAAATTAACTAATCTTCAGCTAGTCAAAGACAGCAAACTCTCCCAGACCAAATTTATCAGTGTGTATAGATAAGGAAATAGGACATGCCAAGCTGCATTCTGGAATTACTGTCAGACTCAAAAAACAGGAGCAAGGGATAAAAGCTTAAAAAAAGATCCTTACAAAGTAGTCTATAAACCTGAGATTAGAAGCTGTGAACCAGGGCTTCAAAGCTGAAGCCTTAGAAAAATTAGTAGAACTATCTGAATTGTGTTAAGATCTTTCAGCTAGCACCAGGCGGGGATCCTAGTTTTAAATTCTTCAAAAAGCCATGTCAAGTTCTATTTCCAGAGCTCTAATTCTAATGGCTAACAGAAAAATCAAACTACAAAGTTTGCTTTTTTTCACTTAAGTTTTAAACCCAAATGTCTTTATTCTGTTAACCATATAAATAGCTTTGCCACCAAAATTGTTACCTGTCTCTAATTTAACACCTTTACACAGCACTATGGTTTTAAGCATGATTTCATCCCGTATCTTTATCTCATTTGCTAACAGCCTATTTAACCACATCTTGTAATTGTGCAGACTAATGTACTTTTTTTGATGCATTGAAGTTGGGAAGAGGTCCATTTAAATAAAATACTACCAAAAGAAAACACCAAGCCAAGTCAATATCAAAAAATCTTAACAAAGTGCTTACCTGGAACAAAGCCTTGCCTTTTCCTGGAAACTCTTGAGTTATGTCTTCCTTCCAAGCCAAGAAAGCTTCCTCTTCAATAATTTCCATGTCATAGAAATGAACAAAAAATCGAAGTAACATGCCTTAAAACAAAATGAAACAAAAACAACCAAAGCATATAATTAGTTCCATTATTCCAGTGTGCTATTTCAGACACTCCCTCACTCCCTACAGACAGACACCAGTCACCTCACCTTTTGGGAAGCTGCTGTTGTAACAGTGCACCTGCAGAGCATACAGGGCACTGACCTGTAGATCCACATGATCATGAAGGAATTTCTGCATCACTGGCTTGAAAGAGAGCAGCAGTTGTTTTTCCTGCTCTAACTGTTCTTTGGAAGGAGCAGAGGAAGAATCTGTTTCATCACTAGGTGGGCTTACTTCACTAGAAATGTACTGTAGGAAGCTGAACAGCAGAGATCATATTAGAATTATCTGCTCAACACCAGCTCTTGGGCCTCTGCCCTGTAGACTTTCTAGCAAGTGAAAACCATTCATCTTACCTGGTCATTAAGATGTTCACAAATCCTTTATCTACATGAAGTTTGGGAGAGATGTTATCTTTAATCCATTTATATATAGTTTGAGGGGATGGATCCAGCTTAATTTGCTTCAATAGTTCCTTCTCCAATTTAAGGAGCGGGAATAAGAAACTCAATCCCTTTCCTTCCAGAATCTCCAACATTCGATCTTTATTCTGATCAATTTCTGCAAGGACATTTCTCATTTTACCAGGTTGACCTATACCATTCCACCAACACTTTCCAAGTACACAAAATCCACGTATTATTAACTAAGTCAGTCAGCTCTTACCTGGCAGCATTTTCTGCATATTGACCTTGCTTTGTTGAAAAAGTTCAGTTAGCCATTCTCGATCTTGTAATTTAGCTAATTGTTGAAGACAAAGTAAGAAGAGAGGGAAGTGGGTGCCACTCTCCAGTGGTTGAGCTAGTTCTGAAATGCTCACCAACTCTGAAATTATAGCACGAGCTGCAAACTGTGCCAAATAAGATTTCACCAAGGGGATGTCAACCTCCAGTTTGGGGCACTGCTCCAATACGTTCAGGAAAGCCTTGGGAAGAATATTCAAAACAGTTATTAGCGTCCAACCACAACTGGAAAGAGCTATCACACAATCAGTACAATGTTCTACCTGCATGAAGTTGTCACTTGTGGCTATTCCTTCCTGTTTGAGTAAACTGATCAAAGAGCTCGCTTTTTCTTTATCTTCATCACTTCTATCTAGTGACAGGATGATCACTTTGCTTAACATCTCAGGAAGAAAGTGTTTCGGGGCTCTCATTTCTCTCACGCCATTGACGGCCTCATTTGCATTTCCACTATTCAGATATTCAGTCACTACGGCTTCCTAAGAAGAACAGAGTCCAATTCCCATTAGTGTTCCCTATCCTCAAATGTTTAAGCAAAAGAGAAGACTTAGGGAGCTATCTAAAACTTACAGTCTGTTTAAGTAGTTCTTCCTTTGATGGTGGTGGCTTTTTGCTAGTCTTGGCAGGCTTTTCCTGGATAAGTGGTGGATTAGTTTTGAGACCAAGTTGCGGTGTCTAAAGGCAAGCAGCACAACACGTTTAATCAAAATGTAAGAAACCAAAAAGAATAGTACCACCTGAAACAGTTCTCACACACATCTTCAGGGGGCATATACTTTGGGGCCCATACCTGTCCCAGAGGTGGTGTTTGAGTGCGTGGTGGCTGTGCACTGGGAGGAATCATAGTAATCTGGGGCTGAAGCTTTGGCACCTGATTTTTATTCATTAGGAACGACTGAGCAGGCCTCAAACTAATCTAAAATCAAAAACAAATCAACACATAACCAAGTTAACAGCTAATAAACATTAAATGTTAAATGTATAGAAGAATCCTATACAAACCTAGCAATTATGGCAGAGACATACATAATTCTCTAAAAACAAAAAGTTACTTCATATCACATGATAAATTTAACTTCTGGGAAAAGTAATCTGATTTAAAGAGTAAGATACTGGAGGTAAAGAGAGTAAGATACTGGTTACAGACCTTAGTTTGTAGCATAATTCACCCAATATCAGCAATATATTCTATTCTTACAGAGAAATCCACCAACATCTTAATCATTTTTCATGCTAGCTAGTAAAAATTACTTAGAAACTTGCCCTCATATCTCATAATCTTCGCTCATAGGACGCTGGACATCCAAAGAGAGAAAAAGAAGCAGAGGAAAGTGGGAGGGAGGAAGTAGAGAAGAGAGAAAGAGTAGAGAAGAGAAAAAAAGGGAAAGAATCCAGCTTCAAGTCCTCTTTCGCGTCTTTTTATAATCATCGGGCAAGAGATTCCTGCACTGACAATCTACTGCATAGAAGTAATGTAGGCAAATGTACCTCATCTGCATTAAGCTGTCCTTTCTTAGAAAACCGAGGTGGCATATCCTTCGACTGTCCTTGCAGCTGGGATAAGAGTCCCTGACTCTGGTTATGGTAGAGCTGGCTTAGCCCCTATTTCAGAAAGGGAGAGAAAGTCTAGATAAAAATTATGGTAATCGAGTACCAAGGGAATGAGCCAAGCCATTGCTTTGCCCAGAAAAGATGAAACAGGGAAGAATATCTAACCTATCTGTTTAATAAAGTAATGTGATTTTTACTAATTTTAAGGATACACATTTTACTCCATTTGAGATTGTCAGGTGTTAATTTGGATAAGCAAAAAAAAAAAAAAAAAAAACACACACAAACAAAAAAGTAAAACTCAGCATCATTTAAAAACAATGAAGGACATAATGTATTGAACTTAAGGGTAGCTAGCCCTAAACACTATAAACACTCTCAATGTCTTACCTGGCTTTTCATAAATTTGCCCCCCATCTCTCCAAACTGCGATTGCGTGGGAGGCATGATGTGTCCCCCATGGCCATTGAAGAGCTGATTTGAACGATGTCGTCCCATTGTGGGTGAAAATCTATCCTGGATAACTCCTGGACCAGTACCAATTCCACTACCTTAAAATACAGACAATTCTTAGAACTTCACTAAAGCATTAACCTTTAGTTTAATCAAAACACTGCTTTACTTAAAATTACCCGGCATTTGTCCAAACATATCAGCGAGTCCCCCAAGTGGGTCCCTATCCATTTTCATCCTTGGCGGCATGAACGGTCCCTCCAGGAAGAAGTCATTCCTCCCTTGAGCCATAGGAGCAGGAATAAACACTCCTAGATCCTTTGAGAAGAAAAGTGGGTAAGTGCTGTGGCCTGTAGACCCTGTATTTACTTATTTACAGTTCTAGAACTTCTCTCCAAAATGGCATGAAGGACACTAATTCTAGATTTTAAGAAGAGTCAAGGAAATGACCACACTACTATGGAAAAGAAGAAATCAAGAAATTGAAAATCTCTTACTTTTACTGCATCTTGACGGATTTGATTGATCGTCTTTGGTCCATTGTCAAGAAAAGCCTTGCGAGGAACCCAATGGTGTTCTCGCAACTCTACGGTATCCTGTATTTAAAATATATATATATATATATATATAAATTTTATTTTACTACTCCAAAGGAAAAACTCGTTTATTGGACATTGTTGGGGAAAAAAAAAAAATCTTACCTGCAGTAGGAAACGAATCCTTGCTGGCAATTCCTTACTTAACATTAAGGAACACATTCTGGCAAAGTACTGATCCATTAAGGACTGATAAAAAGATAAAAGAACACAATTAGAACCAAGATAAATGTTTACTATCTAAGGCATCAGAGCAAACCCCAACTCACAAGACACACCACCTTTACACTGTTCTCAATAAAAGCATACCTTGGCTCGTTCATGGTCTAATCGAGGTCCCACTGTCCTCATTATCTGACAGAGGCACTCCAAATCCTCTCCCATATCTTTGAGTTGGACTCTCTTTTTCTTTTCCAAAAGCTACCAAAAGATCATGTTTAAAATTTTAGTTATCTGGTTTATGTAGTATTTCTTTCCTTAGGTTTGGACTGATTCATAATTCCTAGAGTATGTAAATAAGACAATGCTTTCCTACCTGTCTGTGTTGAAGAAATCCCTCTACGAATTTGAACAATCAATGAACAAAGCAATCCAATCTACCTCTACTTTAAAAAGCACTTTTGAAATTCTGAGTTTCTCTGTTTACCAAACTATCTTAGTAGCCAGCCACCTTTTCAGATATGCAGCAATTGAGTAACTTTCCCCAAATAAGGGCATTCTCCTTGACTACCTTACCCTAAGCTACTCCATACTCACTGTTTTGATGCACTTATGAAGGATAGATTCGTGAATAAGATCAAGCTTGCCAAGTTCTCCAATGAATTTGATGTTCCCCAACATCTTGATCTTAGCAATAGCTCTTTGTTCCTCCTCCTCAGGGAGGAGGGGATTTTCACGCTTATCATAGACTGAGGAGGGGAGGCAAACAGAATAAAGAACACTTAGAACCACACTTGCGAGTGTTCTGACTGTTACACTTAGGCCACAGAAGACATAAATGTAATAAAAACACCCAGTACTAGTTAATAGCAAATTTAAATGCTTACCATCAACATTTCTGGTTCGGTTTTCAAATTCATCTTGCAATTTGGAAATCAAGAGGCGTCTGAATGTCTATTTGCAAACAAAAGGCATTACAAACTTTGCTAATTAAAAAAAATATTCCAAACTAATTTTTAAAACAAAGCAAGCAAAAACTGTCACTCACTGTGCTTTGCTTCTGTCCTGGTTGACCCTCTGCTGCTGGGCCATCAAAGTTTGGTGCATCTTCTGCCAATCGCAGACATAGCTGAGCGTATAGTGAGCTATACTTTGGCTCTTCTAAGGCTTTGTCCACAATCTACAGAAGCCATTAAAAAGCAAACCATGGTGAATAAGAGGCTGAAGAAGCCTTTTTTCGATTTTTCGAGACAGGGTTTCTCTGTGGCTTTGGAGCCTGTCCTGGAACTAGCTCTTGTAGACCAGGCTGGTCTCGAACTCACAGAGATCCGCCTGCCTCTGCCTCCCGAGTGCTGGGATTCAAGGTGTGCGCCACCACCGCCCGGTGAAGCCCTCTTTTTACAGCCTTAACCCTCACAACAAGCTACAGTCTCAATTCATTTGGACAACGCCTCAGAAAAATAAAACCTTTTAAAATATCATCTGTGGTACAATCTACTAAATCTCATGGTGCATATACCTCCCCAGCTAGAACACTATAAATCAAAAACACCATTGAGAGTTAAAGATGCAACTCTGTGGTTGATAGTCATGCAAAACAAGATGCCAGAATCCTATATGAATCATCATAAACCCCCAAAACCACTTTCACAAAGGAAAACGACTCGGCAGCTGTTTCCAGACAACTTGATAAACCAAGGCAAATGAGGATTCAAGGTTCACTTCTTGAATCCTAATGTATTCAAAGTGGTTGTTTTTATTATCATTATCCAGACACACATATCCATATCTAGAACCTCTGATTCAATGCAGTTAATTAAATGTAAGGAATTTGTATGTGTAAATTTTCTGCCCCCCTTTTGAACTAACATTTTAAACTTACCAGCAGTATGACCCCTTTAAGGATGAGTTTAGACTCTACACCCACATTGAGGAGCTCAAGGCATAGCTTGTCAAACTTTTCAGGAGTAAGCTTATTTAGTATGCTGGGGGAAAAACATTTTAAGTATGGGTTAACAATTATTTTCTAAGCTGAAAAATAGCATTTAAAATTTGACTTTCCCTTTACTAACTCTCTAAACAGGGAAAAATGTTCCCCTTCCTATTTATTCATTGATAATGCCATATAGTATATTTTTATTACATATTCTTTCCTAACCTCCAGCTCCTCTCCTCCCATTTCATGTTCTTTCTCTAAGGAAAAAAAAATCACTAAAGACATAAACTTGTGTTTTCATTTGTTCCTGAACATAGGGTCTTATATTGGAGTGTGACTGATATATCACTCCATGGAAAAAAAATTAAGTGTTCATTTTTCATCTAATCAAAAAAATGTTGGAATAAACTTCTCACGGATAGATAACAGAATATGACATCTGAATCGTATTAACTGGGCTTTTCTGCGGTTTCACAAGATACCTTTTTCTCAAAACTCAGAGCACAAGGTTCTCATCTGAAATTGACCATAGGCTAAGATGGTTTTATCATTCACATCACTGGCGTTATATACCAGACCAACATGGAAAATTTAGCATAAGCTCATGGGTAATAAACAACCCCTGTAGCCAGATACCTATAAGGCAATGAACTCCTTGTCAAAAGTTTTTAAAAATATTGTTGGCAAAAGAATCCACTAAAATGTTGAATCCTGTCTGTGAATTGTGTAGCATACATACTAGAACAGCACAGCTAATCTCTACTCCCTCAGAACGGCCCCTGACACTTACCCTCTTACTTTCCTGAAGATTGCATCATGTCGTTCTTTTTCATTTGCGGAGTTGTTTGCTGCGGAGTTGTCATCTCGTCTAGTGCTTCGTGCAGGAATCCATTTCTGAGCGTTTTGCCCTGGGGTTTTCCCCAGGAACTCGCTGGTTTAATGAAACATCAACAAAGTAGCTTACAATATAAAAAAACCTAAAACAGTATTCATTCATTTAACAAATGTCCCACCACTTTGCTAAGTAAATATAAAATGTAACAAACCTTAGGCTTTCATCCCATACAACAAAGCAATCCCAGAAATCTTTATTTCTTAAACAGCAACAGAATCATTTGGAAGGCTTAAGATGACTGGGAGGCCCATTCCCAATTTCTGCTCTAGTACCTTAGAATTTCCATTTCTGGCAATATAGTCCCAGGTCATGTCAAAAAACCCTGCCGATCCAAGAACCCAACCTTGACCAACATGCATGTTCCACACAGACCACATCACAAATATCAAGGAGTAGGGACAATCATTTCAGTCAGCAAATATGAACCAAGAGGATGAAAACAGTTTGAAATTATGAAGTCACATCAGGATTACAGGTGATTTCCCAAGGGTTATCCTGTTAGGCACGGAGAAGTCTTTAATTAGTAAAATTCAGTCACTGCCTTTACCTGTTGCCAGCAGTCTTGGGATAGTGCTGAGGTGCACCCCTACTTCCTCCTCCGCCCGAAGAAGCACTATTCAAAAGAAATGTTTACTTTACCAATTATGTCTCACTCAAAAGGGAACCTGTTTATATTTTAGAAATTGCACCACAGCCAAGACTGAACTTTGGCCTAAAAGAAAATGAACCAGAGGCTAGATATGGCTCAGCGGTTTGAAAGCTGGCTGTTCTTCTCAAGGACAAGGGTTCAATACTAACACCCACAGGGCAGCTCCCAACTGTCTGTAACTCCAGTCTCAGGGGGTCTGATGCCCCCGTTGAGGGGCAGACACACATGCAGCCCCACAGTATACCCTATACTCTAGAGTCACAGCACACAAGTGCGATTTAGGGAGCGGTTTCATTTTCAAAACGCCTCCTCCTATGTATCTACAGCCCAACCCAAAACTATACCTGAAACGAGAAGCACCCCCTTCTGCGATCGCACTCTCCACTTTGGCGGCTTGACAACGAAGAATCTTCAAAAGAATAATATTAATGGATGGGGTGGGGAGGGGAGGGGATGGTACAAACGAAAAGCCTGGAACGAGAGAGAACGCCAAAATTAGGTACTGCCAACAAACACATGCATAAACCTTCGCTCTAATCTATTTCGGCTCTCACTGCAGCTGATTAACTTTCACTGCACTGCAGCCCTTAGAAGACTAAAATAGAACTAACTCAAAACCACAAATACACAGTAAAATCTTGTTTCGCTACGTGGATTCCCTTAGTGGTCAAGGATGCCGGGAACAGCCTTTGTGTGTGTGTGTGTGTGTGTGTGGGGTGGTTAAGAACATTTGGATACTGCCTAGAACGCAGCCATATTCCGGGGCTTTTAAAATGTAACAGAAACGCTTTAAACACCGGCGGTGGCCCGAGGTCTGCCGCACTGCCCGGGCCGGCCAAGGTCTCACTACCCGCTGCCGGGACGGCTCTCTCCTCCGCCCGTCCTTTCACCCCTTCCCACAGGGCGCGTGTGGGAAGCCGCCGGAAGACCGGGGCCACAACATGGCAGCGGGAACCTCCGCCCCACTCCGCGCGAACAAAAGAGCAGCGGGTTCCTCCCCTCAAGGCCAGTGTGGCCGGGTTTCCGACCGGCGCCCGGCGAGGGTTTGGGCCGGGCGGGAGGCGCCCTCTCCGGGCCGCCCTTTGTTCTCCCGCAGGAAGGCGGCCTCCCGCCCGCCGCCTCCGCTCGAAGTCCCCGGGTGACAGAGCGGCGGCTCGCCCTCCCCGAGCGCGGCGACCGGCCACAGGACCCACACACCTCCTCCCCACCGGGAGGCCGGGCTCCGGACTCGTCCGCCTCGCTGGTCCCGCGCCAACGGCCGGGCCCCGCTGCGGGCCGCGTCCCTCCCGCCAAGGCGCGAGGCCCGCCACGCTCGCACGCCGTCCTCGCGCCGCGCCGCGCCCGCCACTCAGCCCAGACTGCCTCTCCCTGGCCGGCCCGGGAAGGGAAGCAGAGGCCAGGGATTTCTAGGTGGCCCAGAGGTAGAGGAGAGCAGCCCCGCCCGGCTCCGCCTGCGGCCGCCATTTTGTACCACTCGACAAGAAGCGGCCAGGGGCGGCGGCCATCTTAGAGAGCTCCGCTCGGCGGCGGCGGCTCCACTCACCTTCACCGAGAACTCAGCAGCTGCCGCCGCAGCTGCCTCCTCTGGATCCGGTCGTCGGGGACGGGGAAGGGAGGGGGTAGGGGAACGGAAAACAAAAAAGGGGGAGGGAAGGGGGAGGAAGGAGTCGAGGATGGCCTGAAACGCTCAGCTCAGAGGAGTCGCCGCTGCAGCCGCCACCTGGTACCCGCCGCCGCCTCCATAGAGCTCCGGCTCGCTGCTGGCGCCGAGGCGTGTCTGAAGCCCAACTTATCACTCCGGGGCGGCCGCCCCACCGGAGCCTCCCCGAGTGGCTCCTCCGCTGTCCAATCAGCAGCCGGGCTTCCGTCCGCCACCAATCCGCGCAGGGTGGTGGGGAGGAGCCACCGGGCAGGCTAGGTTGCAGCGCAGCCCCGCCGCAGTGCGCAAAGCCATATTCGCGAAGGCTCTGGGGCCAAGCCAGTGGCGTAAAGGGCAGCGGGCCGGCGCGCTGCGGGACATTTGCGTAGCGCTGGGAGCCCCACGAGTGTGCGTCGCGGGGCCGTCGCGTCTCTCCGGGCCGGCGCTTTGTTCTGGAGTCCAAGCCTCATGCTTTCCTTGAAGAGCCTCTTCCTTTCCTCTCCTTGACCCGCTCGGGCCTTGTGCCCCAAGAGCTCCGCGTGGCTTCGTGGCCTGGCCTCGGGCGGGCCTGCGGACTGAGAGGAGGGACGTGTGCCCACCCGAAAGCCGCGTTCTGTTTGTTGGTCCTCCATCTGCAGAGTAACGAGGAAAGGATCGAAGGAAAAGGTTGCCTCTGTACCCTGGGCTGGAGACAGCTTCTCCTCAGTGTTCGCTCTGCTGGCCCCGAGCTTGACTCAGTATGCTAGGCCTGCTAGAGAAGTGTTTGTGGAGAGCGGGCATTTGGAGGATGTAAAATTGCAGACTCGTTTTTAATTCTTTTTTTCTTCATATTTCAAAAATGTTAAAGATGGGCTGCAGATTACCTCTCCTTGGTCGGCCCGGGAAGGAAAGCAGAGGCCAGGGATTTCTAGGTGTGCAGTGTTTTCGATCTTACTTAGGGTTATTAAGGAAAACGAGGCATTACAAAGGTGACAGGCTAAAGGGGTTTGGTTATGTTCCCCTGTTAGTGTAACAGCCTTGGCTGTCCTGGAATTCGCTGTCTACACCAGGCTGACCTCGAACTCACAGAGTTGCTTCCGCCTCCCGAGTGCTGGGATTAAAGACGTGTGCCACCGCACAATCACTGTTTTCCACATTTTAGCATTACAAAATTGAAGGTATGTAAACTACAGAAATGCCCTATCTTCATGTTTGAGTACGCAGTGTTGCTACAAGGGGTGACCAAAAATAAAAAATTAAAGTTTTTAAATCATGCCTTGGAATATCCAAGAACTGGATTTTCAAAGACCCAAACTTAATTTGACATATCTTGGTGTTTTAAGACCTACTGCCCGGCGGTGGTGGCAGGCAGGTCTCTGTGAGTTCGAGGTCAACTTGGTCTTCAGAGCGAGTTCCAGGACAGTAGGGCTACACAGAGAAACCCTGTCTCAAAAAAAGAGAGAGAGAAGAAAGAAAAAAAGACCTAGTCCTTAAATAGAATTCTCAGAGAATTGTACTCTCCTTAACATTTAAGTCTGATAATGGGACAGTTTGGCTTTGACAGTTTTTGACAGGATGCAATTCTAGCGTCCTGAGGTTTTTGCCATAAAATTAATACTATTAAATAAAATTCCCTTAAATTGAAACTGTAAAAAGCATTTTTTTCTTCATTTTTGGAGTTAGTTACATGTAAAACAGATTTTTTTTTGTCTTTTTCTCTTAAAATCTTTTTGGAAAAGGGGCTACTTTTAAAATACAAGAAATTTAAATGTGTGATATTTTAGTTTTATACAAGTGATTTATATGCCTCCTGATATACTGAAGACATCTGTGTTGTAGGAACGCAGTGATTTTTTTTAATGCCATACTCACTATACGAGTGTAGATGTCAAAGAATAGCCACTTGATTCTAAAATATGGGTGTCCTAAAAATAAGGAATTTGACTTCAGTTAATTTTTTTTTAAAGGGGCTAGCAAGATGGTACTACTGGTAAAGGCACTTGCTGCCAAGTCTGATGACTGAGTTCAGTCTCCAGAACCCACATGATGGAAAGAGAGAACAGGTTGACCTTTTACCTTCACATGTATGTTGAGGCACCATGCACATACAATTTTTTTTTTTTTAATTTGGTTTTTCAAGACAGGGTTTCTCTGTGGCTTTGGAGCCTGTCCTGGAATTAGCTCTTGTAGACCAGGCTGGTCTCGGACTCACAGTGATCCGCCTGCCTCTGCCTCCCGAGTGCTGGGATTAAAGGCATGCACCACCACCGCCCGGCCACATACAATATTGTTTAAAAAGGTCTTGTTTTGCTAGTTGCAAAACTCTGCTGTAAGTTTTGCAGATGTGCAGGCTTATGAGGTGCTGAGCTGGCAGGGAGTAAATAAAAACAAAGGAAAAATCAATGTAGACTTAAATCTACTTTTTTCCATGGGGCAGTGGTGGCGCACGCCTTTAACTCTAGCACTTAAGGCAGAGGCAGGCAGATCTCTGTGAGTTTGAGCCTAGTCTACAGAGTGAGTTCCAGAACTATCAAGGCTACACAGAGAAACCCTGTCTTGAAAAACAAAAACAAACAAAATCTATTTTTCAATCATAGAAATAAGCATTTACAAATTTGAAGTTGGCATCATGTTTTGGGTGTATAAAATTTCAAATGCTTGGATTTTAAATGTAACCAAACAGCTTGACATGTCTATTTTATTCATTTCTAATACATCTAGAAATCTGCTAAGAGTCTTTAGTTGTTAATACATTTTTACATTTTCTGGTTTTTTTTTGTTATTGTTGTTGTTTTGTTTTGTTTTTCTAAGCCTTGGCTGTTCTGGAACTTGCTCTGCAGACCATGGTGGCTTGAACTCATAAAAGTCCTCCTGCCTCTTCCTCAAGAGTGCTGGGGTTAAAGGTGTGCCCCGCCACTGCCAGGCTTTTCAGATGGTTTTAAACTAATCATGTCAAGTATTATTTCTGCTTTTCTTAGCCTCTCACCATGTAACTCAGGATGGCCCCATACCTCAGCCTCCTAAATGCTTTTGTTGTTTGTGCCTGGGATCCCTGCACCACCACCTCACTGGTTATTATCCCAGCACACACTATTCTTGGGGATTCCCTAATTATGTATCTGAAGTTCAGAGCTCTTACTTCCAAATTTCCAACATTTATGGATCAGAGAAGCAAACTTGTAGCCTTATTTCGTTTGAAACACATAATATTGTTTTAAGCAACTTGACACTGAAATATTAAGAGGTTATATACAAAGAAAAGATTTCCATTATTTTTAAAAAATCTTAAAGTATGATTCTGAAATTCCCATAGGGCAAGTGTGGCTGAGTAGATGTTTTCTCTTGGGATAGGAATGTAATCTAGCAGTAGAGCACTTGCCTGCCCTTCCTGAGGTCTTAGGTTGATTCTCAGTCATGGACAGAGAGGGGCGTGGAGAAAAAGAACTTCTTTGTCATTAATCTGACGTGATACACTCATTTTGTGGTGTTCTCTAGCCTTTATAGTCAGTTTGCTGTTTTGAATTGTTCAATAGATTCAGTACATTAGTACTTGATCTTGCAAATAATGGTTCTCTTCTGTTTTGAATCTGTAAATGGAATAATGAAACTTATAGACTTGTAATGATTAAATGAGATTATAAAGCAAGGGACATAGCATAGTCACTGACATACTAAGTTATGATTTGACTCTGAATTGTCCCTTTCAAGAATGTTTTGAGCATTTGTTCTCTGGCTATGGCATTTTGTGAAGGCTGTGGAGCCATTTGGAGGTTGGACATGACTAGTGAAGTAGGGCACTAGAGGCAGGCCTTTGAAGATTACACTCACTCCTGGTCTATCTTCTCTGCTCCCTGATCTGGTAGCTTCACCTCATACTCCCATTACCGTAGACAAAACTGTGTATGCCTGCTACTGTGCCCTCCTTGCTTTGATGGACTGAAATCTCTGAAATTGTGAGTTAAAATGTTTCTTCTCTTCAGTTTTTACTGTTATTTTTGTCACAGCAATAAAAAAATTAACACAAGGATGTCCATAAACCTATTGGTGGTTGCTTTTAGCTTGAAAGTGTCATATCACCCACAGATTCTTGCATTTGAACACTTGATCCCAGCTACTGATTCTACATCAGATAATTCTGAGTATTTGGTTTTGGAATCCAGACATCAATAGTATTTAAAGTTGTCATTTTATTTCCAGTGTGTGGTCAAGTTTTAACAACTATTACCACAGGGAAGTGGATTATAGAAAATTATATTTGCAGGCCTAGGAAAGGAAACTGCTGTCTAGAAAATGGAAATTGACTTTTCCCAAGCAGGGTAACAGACATTCAAACCCAGGCATCTTAGCTTTTAATTCCCTTATATTCTGAGCTAACCCTATCTCTTCTGCTGTTCTTATTTTTTATCACTCCTAAACATCCTGTCATCTCTTAGGGAGCCAGTTAGACAAGTATTACTGCCCTTAAAAATTTATTCCTGGGATGGTGAAATGCCCCAGTAAGTAAAGGTGCTTGCCCCTAAGCCTGGTAATGAGTTTGAACCCCAGGACCAATTCCTGTAAACTGTCCTTTGATCTCAACAGGTGTACTGTGATAGGGCCACATGACCCACTCATCCCCATGAATACAAAATAAATGTAAATGTAATTTTAAAAAAGTTCATATCTAATACTCCATTGCAAGCATTTGAAGCACAGATAAGTATGAAGCCCTCACGATTCTGTTGCTATGAAGAGAAACCATGACCAATGCAACTCTTGTAAAAGAAAGCACTCAATTGTGGCCTTGCTTACACAGAGGCTAAGTCCATCACAGTAGAGAGCATGATGGTAGGAAGGTCTGGTCTTGGAGAAGTAGCTGAGTGCTATAGCCTGATCCACAAGTGGAGGGAGAAAGAGAGAGAGGGAGGGATGGACGGAGGGAAGGAGGGTGGGAGGGTGAGAGGGAGGAAAGGAGGGGATCTCTTAGCTTGGCATGGGCCAATTTTTCCTTTAACAAGGTCATACTGCCTAATCCTTCTAATTCTTTCAAATAGAGCCACTCCCTGGTGACTAATCATTTAAATATATGAGTCTAAGAAAGTCATTCTTTTTTGATTTTTGTTTTGAGAAAAGGTTTCCCTGTGTAACTTTGGCTGTCCTGGAACTAGCTTGGTAGGTCAAGCTGGCCTTGAACTCGCACATCCTTCTGCTTCTGCTTTCCAAGTGCAGGATTAAAGGTATGTGCCATGACTGCCTAGCTATGAGGGCCATTCTTTTTTTTTTTTTTT
>JAQHUG010000133.1:116001-134174 GCA_028555095.1 Dicrostonyx torquatus
AATATTTATTTATTTATTATGTGTACAACATTCTGTCTGTGTATATGTCTGCAGGCCAGAAGAGGGCACCAGACCTCATTACTGATGGCTGTGAGCCACCATGTGGTTGCCGGGAATTGAACTCAGAACCTTTGGAAGAGCAGGCAATGCTCTTAACCACTGAACCATTCTCCAGCCCCAAAAATACATTCTTTAGACTTTAAAAGTCCCTATAGTTTATCAACAGTGTCAACATTGCTTAAAAGTTCAAAGTCTCCTAAGATTCAAGGCAGTCTCTTAACTGTAACCTCCTGTAAGACCAAAATAAAAAACTGACCATATACTTCCAACATACCAAAACACAGAATATACATTACCATTGTAAAAAGGAGGAAAGAGAGCATAAAGCAATACCAAAAAGCAGCAGGACAAACTCCAAACTCTGCATCTCCACGTCTGATGTCTAAGTGCTCTTCAGATCTCCAACCCCTTTCAGCTTTCTTGACTGAAGCATCCTTCTGTCTCTTGGACTGGCTCCACACCCAGTCTGCAGCTCTCCTTGGCATCTCTAACATCTTGGGGTCTCCAGTGAAATCCTGGATTCACCTTCACAGCTTCACACAATGGCATTTTTCGGCCTCCATTCAGGAACACCTCTGGCACACACCTGGCCTTGGTGGCTTTCTTTAGTCATGGAGGGAGATCCCATAACTCTTTTCTTGTATTCTTGATTCTAAAGCAAGAACCATGTAGTTCTGCAGCCTCCTGGAGCTGGAGTTTGGCCAGCTCCAATTACATTTGTAATATCTTTCTGTTGTTGATGGTTCCCTGCTGCTGCTTATGTTTTCCTTTCATTTCTTTTCACAAGTTGGAAACTTAGCAGGTTGGGGTCTTTCAAGTCACTGCCTTCTTTATTCCATTTAGCATCAGACTTTTCTTTATACTTCTCATCTCCTCAAGCACTAGAGTTAGTTAGCTCCATTACACTTCCTGGTGCTCCTTTTCTCTTCACATTGTACATTTTGTACTTATCTTTGTCTAGCTTGCTCTTTTCCATTCTAGAAACACATGACAGAGCCAATACTAGGCTGTATTGAAATCTCTTGCCAACACCAGTCATTAGTCCAAAACTCCTCAATTTAGCCTCAGGCCTTTTTTTTTAAGCACATGGGCAAAAAGCAGCCACATTCTTTGCCAAAATATCATAAGAATAGTCTCTAGGACACTTAATAATATCTAACATTCTTCCTCTCTGAAGCTTCTTTAGCCAGGCCATAATTTACATTGCTCTCAGCACCACTGTCTTCCATGCTCTTACTAGTATGGCCTATTAAACCTGTTTTAAGCATTCAATTGCTTTCCTAATCCAAAGTCCCCAAGTCAATATTTTGCTAATAAGCAGCCTGGTGAAGCCTGTCACAACAATACCCAACTGCTGTGCCAACCTCTGTCTTAGTCACTGTTCTATTGCTGTGAAGAGACACCATGACCAAGGCAACTCTTAGAAAAGAAAGCATTTAGTTAGGGGCTTGCTTACAGTTTCAGAGGCTTTTAGTCCATTATCATCATGGCAGAGAGCATGGTGGCAGGCAGAGCTACACCCTGATCTGCAAGCAGAGAGAATCTGGGCTGGACAAGGGCTTTTGAAACCTCAAAGCCCTCTACCAGTGACACACTAATAAGGTCACACCTCATAATCTTAATTCTTTCAAACAGTGGCATTTCCTAGTGACTAAGCATTTAAAATCTCTGAGCCAATAAGAGCCATTTTTATTCAAACCATCACACTACCTTTCCTCTAACAGAATAATCCCTGAATTCCTTTCCTTAGTTTGGTATAAAAGGACTTTGGCTTGTTACAGACTGTTTCCTTATTCTTAGGTATACCCCTCCTTCATAGTTAGTCTAGTCGTATGGTCCTTAGGCTTTGTTCAATTACACCATGTTCTATGTCAGTGGTTCTCATCCTTCCTAACACCATGACCTATAATACAGTTCCTCATGTGGTGGTGACCCCCAACCATAAAAATTATTTTGTTGCTACTTTATAACTGCAATTTTGTGACTGATATGAATTGTAATGTAAATACCTATTTCCAATGGTTTTAGGTGACCCCTGTGAAAGGGTCAGTCAACCCCCAGAGGGGTTGCAATCCACAGAATGAGAACCACTGTTCTATATATGATTAAAAGTCAGTTTTTGTCCATCTGGGAGATGTTAATGTGTTAATATACTAATGATTATGCAAGGAGCTTAGGTCTAATTATTTTCAAGTGGCTCACGGCATAGACAAAAATGAACATGCCAGTCCAGCATTTGGGAGGCAGAAGCAGGCAGAACTCTGGGAGTTTGAGGCCAGTCTGGTCTATATAGTGAGTTCTCGGATAGCCAGAGCTACACAGTGGAATCCTGTCTCAGAGATACAAAAGAAAAAAAGAAAAAAGTGCCAGTTATAATTATGGGCAGGGAAGGGTTGAATCAGTGCTAAACTGGCCAACCAAGAAAAAAATCTGTAAGATTTTCTAAGAGGAATAATAAATAAAGCTGTGGACATCCATCCTTCAGTCAGATGTCTGACTATACAGGAAAAGAAAGTTCTTGCACATATCTGAACTCTGCTCAGTTTTGTTTAAGGCTAACACCTTTTCATTGATGAGTGGATGGTTTTAGGGAAATTACCACTACTACAACTTTACCCCAGTTTCTTACATAGCTGACTTTTTTTTTCCACCCCGTAGTTTAGGGTTTAACCTGGATAGGCATCTTTGAAGAAGCCTTTCCTGGGTTACAGATGTAGTCCAGGATCAGTGACTGTCAAGCATGATCAATTCCCAGAGCTGTAGGGGTCGGAATGGGGTTTCCCTTCTTACCCTATGATGTTCCCTTTTCTAAGTATTCTATTATAGTCCCCTCACTTGAAAGTCCTTATTTTCTGAAATGACCTGCATTCTTAGTTATCTTTTCATTGCATTAGCATGTAAGCTCAATGAGAATAGGAACCTTGCCTGTCATGCTGCATCACACAAGAGTTTTTAAAAATGACTGGTTTTTGGGTGGAAACAGGCAAAAATTTCTGTACAGATTAGAGATACAAATGAGTCTTGTGAAGAGGATAGCTGATGCTTTTTAGCTTACTGTGAATAATTATTTCATTTAGAAATATTAAAGTTGGAGAATGGGTGATATTCATCTGCAAGAAGCATTCCTGAAAGTTGATCAAGATTAACTGGCAGTGAGTTAAAGGAAAGCTGCTTCAAGTTGTGTATGATTCCTACTATTCCTTGTCTCTCCAAAGCAGTACAAGATACATGAATACAGCCGGGTGGTGGTGGCGCACGCCTTTAATTCCAGCACTTGGGCAGAGGCAGGCGGATCTCTGTGAGTTCAAGACCAGGCTGGTCTATAAGAGCTAGTTCCAGGACAGGCTCCAAAGCTTCAGGGAAACCCTGTCTAGAAAAAACAATATACCAATATATATACATGTATACACACACACACACGAATACAAGTTACTATTATAGGGATAATATCAAATCCTTTCTCTTCCTTTCCTTCTTTTTTTAAATTCTTCAAGAATTTCATACAATAAGTTTTGACCATATTCAATCCTTCCCACTATTTCTACATCTACCTCTTCCCTACTCACCTAATTTTGTGCCCCCCCTTTTTTCTGCCAATTGAGTACATGTATTTATGGATGTGGACGTGTGGCCTTCCTTTGGAGTATGGTCAACTAAACAGGGACAACACTCTTAAAGAAAAGTGATTCTCTCTCTTCCCGGCAGCTATCATTTGCCAGTAGCTCCTCAGGTAGGGGTGGGACTTCATGTCTACCTTCCTTCTTCATTCTAGGATTTGATGTGGCTTGAGCTTGCCCAGGGCTTGTGTGTGTTCTCATAACCACTGTGAGTTTGTGTGAGGAGCCACACTCACTATTTGCCATTACAAGATGGCGCTGACATCCTGTGTTCCCAAGCGGTAAACAAGCTTGCTGCGCAGACTCGGAGGGATTTTCCATTCCATATGCTCTGCCTCTCCCATGGCGTCATCTCATGCGATGGGTTGCAGCCAACCAGGGGCTGACACGTCCTAAGCGAGGAGAAGCCTCTATTTAAGGGAAGGGTTTCCCCACCTCTGGGTCTCCGCTCTGGAAGCTTATGCTTCTGCCTCTCAAGGAGCATTAAAACATACTGCAGAAGGATCCTTGTGTGCCGTGTCGTTCTTGCTGGCGAGACGGTCGCACGGGACAAGTTTGTATGTGCAGCTGTTCTATGTGTTTGGAAGCTGTTTTTATTCATTCACACCACTGGCTCTTACATTCTTTCTACCCCTTCTTCTACAGTGATTCTTGAGCTTTGGCAGGGAGGGGTTGTTCAATATAGATATTCCATTTGGGGCTGAGCATTCTGCAGGGTCTTAGTCTCTGTACCTTTGGCCATTTGTGGGTTTTTGTGTTAGTCACCATCTACTGCAAATAGAAGTTCCTCTGGTAAGGTTTGAGAGATGCATTTATTTGCATCTCTGTGCCACCGTATGCTTTCTAATTTATTAAAAAAGGAAATCACAGCTTGGTTTAGTGGTTCCTGCACTTAATTACACCACTTGGGAGGCCAAGGAAGGAGAATTGCTGCAAGTTTTTTTTTCTTGGTTTTTCGAGACAGGGTCTCTGTAGTTTTGGAGCCTGTCCTGGAACTAGCTCTTGTAGACCAGGCTGGCCTCAAACTCACAGAGATCTGCTTGCCTCTGCCTCCCGAGTGCTGGGATTAAAGGTGTGCTCCATCATGGCCTGGCTGGCTGCAAGTTTTAAGTCAGCCTGGGCTACAGACCTTATCTCAATAAAGTTATTTACCATTTGAAATATTTTATACTTTTTATTTGTAACAGTATTAATAGTCCATTTTATAATCAAATGTAATCAAAATGTCCTAAAATAGTGCAGCTGAAGAGCCATGTCTTAGAAAATAGAAATTATTGAAATGAAATAAAAATATTTAACTGCAATAAATTATTTAATCATACTCTGGAGAAAAGTACATGTTATTGACACAGATTAGGAAGTTGGTTCTCTCTCTTCACAATGTGTGTACCAGAGATGGAACTCATTGTGAGGCTTGGTGGCAAGCACTTTTACCTGCTGAACCATCTTATGAGCCCTGAAGAATGCTTTCGTGTGCAGAATTAAATCCTTTGCTGCTAATGGTTGAACTCAAGGCCTCAAATATAAAGTTTTTGAATTTCCATTATGGGAGACATTCTACTATTGACTCAAATTCCTTACTCATTGATCTGTTCAGATTTTTTGTTTTTCATTTTTGTTTTGTTTTGTTTTGGTAGTGTCCTTTATTTTAAAATCAATATAAGAGTTCAGATATGTCCTTCATTTTGGATATAAAGTTAATAATAAAAAAACCCCACTGGAATAAAAGTTTATTTATTTATTTATTCATTGGTTTTTCGAGACAGGGTTTCTCTGTAGCTTTGGAGCCTGTCCTAGAACTAGCTCATGTAGACCAGGCTGGCCTAGAGCTCACAGAGATCTGCCTGCCTCTGCCTCCCGAGTGCTGGGATTAAAGGCGTGCACCACCCTTGCCCGGCTCTGGAATAAAAGTTTAAAACAATAGAAACATCGGGTTTTATTTTCAACCTAATTTTTTTTTCATCTGTAAAGTGAAAAAATACTTCCTGTGTGCTGTGAACGTAACTCAGTGGTAGAACACATAGCATAATCAGATGATTTGGGCCTGTGAGATGACTCACTGGGTAAGGGTACTTGCTCATCAAGCCTGACAAGTTGTGTGTATGCTCATACCCACACACATATATGAGTGAACACATAACATATGATAATTTCTTTTAAAGATTTATTTATTTATCATGTGTGTATACAGTGTTCTGCCTGCATGTGACCTTGAAGGCCAGAAGATGGAAGCAGGTGATTGTGAGCCACCATGTGGCTGCTGGGAATTGAACTCAGGACCTCTGGAAGAGCAGTCAGGGCTCTCAAGGGCTGAGATCTCTTCAGCCCCTACACAAAATATAATAATTTTTTTAAGATGATTTGCCCAGGTTAGGTGGGATTCATCTTAGAAATGTAAAAGTCGCCGGGCGTTGGTGGCGCACTCCTTTAATCCCAGCACTCAGGAGGCAGAGGCAGGCGGATCTTTGTGAGTTCGAGACCAGCCTGGTCTACAAGAGCTAGTTCCAGCGCAGGCTCCAAAGCCACAGAGAAACCTTGTCTCGAAAAACCAAAAAAAAAAAAAGAAAGAAAGAAAGAAAAAAATGCAAATGTATTTCAACATCCAAATATCTATAAATGTAATATATCACATTAACAGAATAAAGTAAATACTATATGATCACTTTAATAGACACAGCAATGGGATTTGACAGAATTCAACATTCACTTTTGACAAGAACATTCAGGCCGGGCGGTGGTGGCGCTCGCCTTTAATCCCAGCCCTTGGGAGGCAGAAGCAGGCGGATCTTTGTGAGTTCGGGACCAGCCTGGTCTACAAGAGCTAGTTCCAGCGCAGGCTCCAAAGCTACAGAGAAACCCTGTCTCGAAAAACCAAAAAAAAAAAAAAATTCAGCAAATTAGGTATAGAAGCAGTGCACCTCAGCACAATAAAACCCACTCACAGGAAAAAAAAAACACAGTTAACATCATACTCAACAGAAAAAAAACTAGAAAGCTTTTCCTCTAATAGCTGCATCATAATAGAAGTTGGAAACAGAAATTAAGGAAGAAAAAGGGAAAAAAAGAATCCACTGACATTGGAAAGGAAGAAATTAAAATTTCCTTGTTTATAGACTATGTTGACTTCCATGTAGAAAGTGCTAAAGGTACCCCTCAGAGGGATAAAAGCTTTTAGAATAAAGTAGAATTTTAAGATTAAAAAAGCCCATAAAAATCAATAGTGTTTTTGTGCCCTAATTGTGAGCTATCTGAAAAAGAAAGCAAGAAAATAATCCTATACAGTAGCTCCAGAAAAAGTGTTTAGGAGTAAATTTAAAGAAGCAAACTATTTGTTAAAAAAAAAAAATACAAAACATAAATGGTAGGCATGAGACAAAAAGAAATGGAAAGATATCACATATTCATGGATTGAAAAAATACTATTAAAATGTTCATCCAACATAGATTAATCTATAGAGTCAATGCAATCTCTATCAAAATATCAATAACAATCTTCATAGAAATAGAAAAGTATTCTAAATTTGGAGCCAGGCAGTGGTGGCTTTCACCTTTAATTCCAGCACTCGGGAGACAGAGACAGGCAGATCTCTGGGAGTCTGAGGCCAACCTGGTCTACAGAGCAAGTTCCAGGACAGGTTCCAAAGCTACAAAGAAACCCAGTCTCAAAAAAACAAAAACAAGACAGGCAGTGGTGGCACAAGCTTTTAATCCCAGCCTTCAGGAGGCAGAGGCAGGTGGAGCTCTGTGAGTTTGAGGCCAGCCTGGTCTACAGAGTTAGTTCTAGGACTGACTCCATAACTACTGAGAAACCCTGTCTCAAAAAACAAAAAACAAAAATACCAAAATTCATATGGAAATAGAAAAGACCCTGAGTAAAATAAAGCAATCCAGAGGTTCCATAACAGGACTTCAAAGCTGTTTTTACCAAAGTAGCATGCTACCAGCATACAAAAAGACAGACCAATGTGAAAGAGCAGGGAACCTGGAAATAAATTCACACATTGATAGCCAACTGATTTTCCAAAAAGTAGCCAAGAATATACAATATAGGAATGATCTTTTCAATAAATAGTGAAGAGAAAACAGAGTATCCACATGATCTAGGAATGAAATGAGACTCTTTCTTTCTTTTTTTTCTTTTTTTGGTTTTTTGAGACAGGGTTTCTCTGTGGCTTTGGAGCCTGTCCTGAAACTAGCTCTTGTAGGCCAGGCTGGTCTCGAACTCACAGAGATCCGCCTGCCTCTGCCTCCTGAGTGCTGGGATTAAAGACGTGTGCCACCACCGCCCGGCATGAGACTCTTTTTTTCTTTTCTTTTTTTTCTTTCTTTTTTGCTTTTTCAAGATAGGGTTTCTCTGTAGCTTTGGAGCCTGTCCTGGAGAGACTCTCATTTCATAATCGTATATAGAAATTAATTGAAAATGGATTAAAGACTTAAATGTAAGTCCAGGAATTATTAAGCTACCAGCAGAAAATATGTGCTCTATGCCATTGGTCTGGTGTCTTAGTTAGGTTTTTATTGCTGTGAAGAGACACCATGACCATGGTAACTCTTTTTTTTTTTTATTGTTAAAAGAAAAATTTACATTTACTCCCCTTGACCATGGTAACTCTTATAAATAAAAACATTTAATTGTAGTGGCTCACTTATAGTCTCAGAGGTTCAGTCCATTATCATCAGGATGGAGAGCATGGTGGCATGCAGGCAGATATGGTGCTGGAGCTGAGAGTCCTTGACTCTGAGGCAACTGAAGTCAACTGAGACACTGGGTGGTATCCTGAGTATAGAAAACCTCAAAGCCAGACCCCAGTGACACACTTCCTCCAACAAGGCCATACCTACTCCAGCAAAGCCACACCTCCTAATAGTGCCGCCCCCTATAAGATTATGGGGGCAATTACCTTCAAATCACCACATTCGGGAATGATTTCTTTGAATACAGCTCCCAGAGCACAGGCAACCAAAACAATGAGACAAAAAGGATCATATTAAACTAAAACAGCACAGCTAAGGAAATAGTTAACAGAATGAAGAACTGGTAGGATGGAAGGACATATTTATAAACTATGCATCTGGTAGGAGGTTTATGTTCAAAATATACAAAGAACTCAACTCAAAAGCTAGAAAAGCAAATAATCTGATTGAAGACCAGGTATAGGACCCAAATAGATTTACATCAAAAGACACACAAATGGCCAATAGGTAATATATTAAAAATGTTCATAAGGGAAATGCAAATTTAAAACACAATGAGATATATTGCTCCATACTTACTAGAATGCCCATCACAATTGTTAGCAAGGGTATGGAAAAATTTGTACCTTTGTATTCTTGGTGGGAATGCAACTTAGTTTGGTTATTAGGGAAAATAATATGGTGGTTCCACAAAACTTAGACTGCCACATAATCTAGCAGTTCCAATACTGGGTATGTATGCAAAAGAAATAAAGGTAGTATGTCCAAGAGATAGTTACATTCCCATGTTTACTGCAGCAGTATTTGAAATAGCCAAGACATAAAATCAACTGAAGTGCCCATTAAATGATAAATGGATAAAGAAAATATTACTTTCCCCCCCTATCTATAATTCTTCCCTGCCTCTAGCATGGTGGTTTATCCCATTTTATGTTGGCCTAACCAAGCCTCCACATTCAAGAGAGCCAATTCCTCAAAATCTCTTTTTCTTCCAGTCTCTCTATACACACATATACACACATATTCTTGGTTCTAGTACTCAGGAGAACTTGAATACAGAGGTTGTTGGGAAGACTATTATGATAAGTTGTCTTAAAAAAACTGAAATTAATCTTATACTCTTAATTTCTTTGGAACACTGACAATTTTAAAAGCTATTAATTAAAAAATATTTCCTACCTGGGAATGGTAATTTATGGTTGTAATTCTAGTACTTGTGGGGTTAACACAGGCAGATCATGAATTCAAAGTTAGTCTGGAATACATAGAAGTTCAAAACCAGCTGGGTGGCCGGGCGGTGGTGGCGCACGCCTTTAATCCTAGCACTCGGGAGGCAGAGGCAGGCGGATCTCTGTGAGTTCGAGACCAGCCTGGTCTACAAGAGCTAGTTCCAGGACTGACTCCAAAGCTGCAGAGAAACCCTGTCTCGAAAAACCAAAAAAAAAAAAAAAAAAAAACAAAACCAGCTGGGCTAAATGAGACCTTGTCTGAAAAAAATAATGAAAATGTGGTACATATAGGGGCTGGAGAGATGGCTCAGGGGTTAAGAGCACTGGTTGTTCTTCCAGAGGTCCTGAGTTCAATTCCCAGCAACCACATGGTGGCTCACTACCATCTGTAATGAGATCTGGAGCCCTCTTCTGGTATGTGGGCATACATGGAGGGAGAATGTTGTATACATAATAAATAAATAAAAAAAATGTGGTACATATACAACAATGGAATTTTATTCAGCCACAAAGAAAAATGAAGTTATGAGCTTTTCAGGCAATAGGATGGAACTGAAAATTTATTAAGTGAGGTGAGCGTGGCTCAGAAAGACAAATATTGCATGCTCTTTCGCATGCAGATCTGAGTTTTATGTACCTGTTTATGTGGCAGTTAAGTGTGTGTAGAGGACAGGAAGCTAGAAGCAGGCCAGAAGAGGGAGGGGAAGCTTCAAGAAAGGAGTATAGTAGAACAAATGTCCTATGAAAATGCTCAAAGAAAGTTGATAGGATGGATATTAGGAATAGCAAAGTTTAAGCAGGGAGATGGGGAGAAGAGATTCAACTAAAACCAAGAATATTTGAAAAGTCATAAGGAAACTTGATATTTAATAAATTAATCTAAAGAAAGAGAGAGAGCCAGGGGTGTTAGCAGAGGCAGGTGGATCCCTTATTGGGTGCCAATTTGTTGGGGGAGCAACTGATCTTTGGATTTCCTGTTTCATGGAAAAGTCTGCTGGATACTATGGGCCAGTAGGCTGAAGATGGGTACCCACAACATTACAAAAAAACTTTGGGTGACTGTCCAGGCAGCGAGATGTCTCTGTCAGTTCTAGAGTTTTGGAGGATGCTTACAATGCACTTCCTGTTAACCTAGGTAATATTATATCCTTCTGTAGTCTTTGATGGAGTTAAAGAATAGATAGTTACAGATATAGTTTTCCTTAGTTATGATAAAAGATAAAGTATATATAAATATTGTAACTGTAATTCTTGCTTGATATCTGTTTTGTTGTATGTAATTTTACTATGTTAAAGTTAAAACCTTCCTTTTTATTTAAACAGAAGAGGTGGAATAGTGTGGGAAGTCCTTGTGTATATGTGGTGCTTTTACTGGTTAAAGAATAAAGAAGCTGAGCCGGGCAGTGGTGGTGCACACCTTTAATCCTAGCACTTGGAGGCAGAGGCAGGCAGATCTCTGTGAGTTTGAGGCCAGCCTGGTCTACAAGACAGGCGCCAAAGCTACAGAGAAACCTTGTCTCGAAAAAAACCAAAAAAGAAAAAATAAAGAAAGAAGCTGCTTCCAGCCAATGCTTTAAAAAAAAAATCAACACTGGAAAAGATATATAGAGAGAGTAGGTGGAGTCAGAGAGAAGCCATGTAGCTGCCACCAGAGACAGACACTTCGTTGGAGTCCTCCGAAACTTTGCTGGTAGGCCATGACCTCATGGTGATGCACTGAATAATGGAGATGGGTTAGTTTAGGATAACAGCTAGATAGTAATATGCTTAAGCTATTGGCCAAACAATATTGCAAATAATATAGTTTCCAAGTGATTATTTAGTGGTCTGGGCAGGTGGGAACGAAGTAACAGCTTCCCCAACAGATCTCTGTCAGTATAAGGCTAGCCTTGTCTGTATAGTGAGTTCCAGGAGCAAGGGTTATGTAGACAGAACCTGTCTCAAAACAAACAAAATAAAGCAAAACAAAATTATTTAAAACAAACAAACAATAATACAAAGAGTTTGAATGGAGGTACTCTGCATGGGTGAATAAAGCTACTCGCAGAAGTCACAGGTAAAAATGAAGTAAAATGCTTGAATATGGATAACTTTTAATGCTTTATACTATGTAGCACTGATTTTCTGAGTTCTGTAGTTTCCTGCAATCAGATCTCACTATCCATGAGAGAAGACTATAAAGAGGAATTAGACCTACCCAAGTCTACATATGATGAAACAAAAGCACGAAGAGATCTATGTTAGGGTCTTGCCCTTAAAGTTGCACAAGGCAGGGAGCAGACGCCAGAACAAACTCCTTTGCCAAGTACTCTGTCTTTGAAGTTCATTTGCTTCATGCCTCCTGTGCTAGGAATTTCAGACATTGATTCTGATCCATATTCAGGCAGTGAATCAGAGCTGTGCTTGCTGTATGGTCAGATACTCTATTTCTAGTAATTTTTTGTCTTATATTGAAACATAAATTCAAAGGACCATGTGGTGGTGTGAATGAGAACAGTCCCCACAGGCTCATTGATTTGAATTCTTAGTCACTGGGAAGTGGTACTATTTGAAAAGATTAAGAGGCCTTGTTAGAGGAAGTGTGTCACTGGGGGAGGGCTTTGAGGTTTCAAAAAGCCAATTCCAAGCCCAGTGTTTCTTCCTGCTGCCTGTGGATTTGGATGTAAAACTCTGCTCCTTCTCCAGCACCATGTCGGCCTGCATGCTGCCATGCTTCTCACCAGGATGATAATGAACTAAACCTCTGAACTGTAAGCCAGACCCAATTAGATGATTTCTTTTATAAGAGCTGCTGTGGTCACAGTGTCTCTTCACAGCAATAGAACACTGACTAAGGCAGACTATTTTAAGAAAGAGGATTTCAAATATCTGTATCGTATGTTTCCCATGTTTCCATTTTCATATTCTGGTTGCTGAGCATTCTCCAGAAGAGATAGTACTTGTAACTGTACAAACAAAGATGTCTCTGGTGTAAATGATAAAAAAGAAAAAAAGTTCTTTGTTTTTTAGGTAATTCACCATATTTTCCTTAAGATCTACCCCCTCTTTTTTTTTTTTGAGTTTCAAGAGTCATTTATATTAGAACTTCACATTTTGTTTTAGGAAGTGTTCTTTATTATCTGGTGAGAACATTTAAAAAGTTTGTCTCTGCCAGGCAGTGGTGGCACACACTTTTAATTCCAGCACTCAGGAGGCAGAGGCAGGCAGATCTCTGTTAAGTTCAGGGCCAGACTAATCTAATATGTCGAGTTCCAGGACAGGCTGAGCTCATAGAGCCTTTCTCAAAAATAACACACACACACACACACACACACACACACACACACACACACACACACAAAAGAGAGACAGGTCAAGTCAAGGTAAAATGTTTTTTGGCGTTCAAAAATAAACAGATCTGGTGAGATGACTTAATAGATCACATACACACAAACACACACACACCAGTGGAACCTGGAACCTTGTGGCACAAATCCGTAATTCCAAAACCCAGGAGACATAGGGAAAAGAACTGCTATAAGTTTGAAGACAGCCTGTACTACACAGCAAGTTCAAGCCAGCCAAGGTTACTTTGCAAGACCCTGTGTCAAAACAAATCAACAAAGAAAGCTAATAGAGAAAATAATAAAAGATCATCTAGAAAAATAGCTATTCCTTGCCATTGGCACTATCAATAGACTAAACAGCGCTCATGGAAGCTAGCATTAGTTTTTGTCTCATCTCTGTGATCTGCCTAGCACACTGTCTGGCACCCATGGCTAATAAACACTTGCTAAATTGTTTCTGTAATTTAAGTACCAGGAGTCTCTTTCAAGCAAGGTCATAGGTCAATCCACAATAATAATTAATGCAAGGGTTTACATGTTTCAGTCTATGTTCTCTAAATAGTTCATATGTACATACCAATCTCAGGAGGTGGTTGATATTATTTCTTTTCTTTTCTTTTTTTTTCTTTTTTTCTTTTTCTTTTTTTTTGGTTTTTTTGAGACAGCTTTGGAGCCTGTCCTGGAACTAGCTCTTGTAGACCAGGCTGGTCTCGAACTCACAGAGATCCGCCTGCCTCTGCCTCCCGAGTGCTGGGATTAAAGGCGTGCGCTACCACTGCCTGGCTATATTATTTCTTTAATAGACAAGAAGACTTAGACACACAAATAAGTAAAAGTGTTCAAAAGCTATAAACTATACAACCGCATATACTATTTCTAAATTAGAAAAAGAACCCTGGGGTTTGGGCCAAGAACTAAGTATGTCTGCTAGCCATAGAGTAGAGTGACTCATTTCTTCCTACAGCCTGGGGGATGGGGAATGGAGCAAAGGACTTCAGAGGGTCATCAATCCTTGGGATGCTAGAAGGAGGCTGCAGAAAGTCAGAGGGAGGGAAGCAAGGAGGATGAAGAGTAGGTGGAAGGAGGAAAGGGACAGAGGAAAGCAGAAAGAGTAAAGTCAAGGACAAACCTGGCAAGGAGGATGGGGTAAATAACAGCTGGCTCCAGAGAATCAAGTTAGCTTGTTTGTGGCAGCATGCTTAAACTTAGAATTTTAATATTTCTCCTGAACTCTTAAAATCTGACAAGTAATAATGATCATGGTCTGAAAAAATGTCTGCTAGGGGGTGTGAAATGTGCTTCCCTGGGCCACTTTATACACTGATATCTTAGTTCCCCAGGTGACAGCTTTAGAAGCAAGGCCTTTGGGGGTAATTAGATCAAGGGGGGGGGAGATCCCTTATTAATACCTCCATGCTCTGGTAAAGAAGGACCAAAGGTGCTTGTTTTGCTTCATCACGTGAGGACACAGAAGAACCACCTATGAATCAGAAGCAGGGTCCTTACTTGACATTGGATCTGCTGGGACTTTGGTCTTGGACTACCCAACCTCCAAACTAAGAAAAAAATCTTCCATAGTTTAAAAGTTGCTCAGCGAATGGTACTGTCATAGCCACCTGAGTAGACTAATACACACTTAAATCAATCTTTTCTAAATAAATCTTTTGTTTTGTTTTGTTTTTTTGAGACAGGGTTTCTCTGTAGCTTTGGAGCCTGTCCTGGAACTAGCTCTTGTAGACCAGGCTGGTCTCGACCTCATGGAGATCCACCTGCCTCTGCCAACCAAGTGCTGGGATTAAAGGTGTGCCTCACCACTGCCCAGCTCTAAATAAATCTTAAAGTGGTATATGAAATTTAGTTTAACTTACTGAGTTTAACATTTTGTTTGGCATGTCTCTATAATGGAGGCAATCAAGAAGAAATGGTCTTGGTTAAATGAAAGTAATTTTTTTTCGTTTCTTTCTCATTAATTGAAAAACTTGCCTTGCCAACTCTCTTAGTTCAACTACTACAAAGAGATTCAAAGAAAGATACTTAGGGTTTTTATTGCTGTAAAGTGAAATCATGACCGTGGCAACTCTTATAAAGGAAGGTAATTGGAGTGGCTGATTTACATTTCAGAGGTTCAGCCCATTATCATTCAAGGCACGGATCATGGCAGCATGCAAGCAGACATGGTGCTTGCTATGTCTTGATCAGAAGGCAACAGGAAGTGGACTGAAGCATTGGACACAGCTTAGGCATATATGAGACCTAAAATCCTATCCTGAAAGTGACACACTTCCTTCAACAAGCCCATACCTCTCAAACCTTATGAGATTATGGGGGCCAATTGCATTCAAACTACCACATTCTACTCCATGATCCCATAGCTTGTAACAATAACATAATGCAAAATGCATTTAGTCCAACTTCAAAAGTCCCCATAGTCTATTACAGTCTCAACAATGTTTTAAAAGTCCGAAGTTCAAAGTCTCTTCTGAGATTCATTTAATCTTTTAACTGTAATCCCCTGTAAAAATAAGAATAAAAAAGCAGCTCATATACTTCCAACATATAAGGGCACAGGATATTTATTACCATCTCAAAACACAGTGAAGGGAGTATAGCAAGGAAAATACAGGACAAAAGCAAGACTGAAAAACAGTTGGGCAAACTCCAAATTCTACATTTCCATGCCTGATGTCAAAACGCTCTTCAGATCCCCCAGCTCTGTTCAGCTTTATTGACTACAATACACTTCTTTCTCTTGGGCTAGTTCCATTCCCTATTAGCTTCTCTCCTTAGCAGGTATCCCATAATTCTAGCATTTCTAACATCTTGGGGTCTCCAAGGCAATCCAGGCTTCACAGCTTCATTGAAATGGCCTTTCTAGGCCTCCATTCAGGGACACCCCTGACATATTCCTAGCCTCAGTGGCTTCTCTTAGGTGCAGAGGCAAATTCCATAGCCTGTTTCTTCTATCCTTAACTCTAAAGCCAGAACCATGTGGCTGAAACTGCCAAGTTCAACTACATCTTCACCAACTTTCTAGTTTTGAGGGTTACCTTTACTGCCTAAGCTTGAGTGTCCTTGAACTTGTTCTGTGGACCAGACTGGCCTTAATCTCAGAGATCCTCCAGCCTTTGCCTTTGGAGTGCTGGGATTAAAGCACCACCACTTCTGGCTCTAAAATTTTCTTTAATTCTTTTTCACAAGTTGGAAATTTAGCTGGGTGGGATCTTGCCCTGAAGTCACCACTCCCTTTATTCAATTTCTTAGTCCATTTATGTCCTTAAACGCAGGATTTAGCTCTATTCCACCTCCTTTCTCGATCTGTACATTTTGTATTTTTATTTGCTTAGTTTGCTCCTTTTCATTATAAATCTTCATCAGAGTCTATATTAGGCTGTTTTGAGATTTCCTGTGCCAATGGAATTAATATAAAACTCAAGAAGACATTTAGGACAAGGGCAAAAAGCAGCCACATTCTTGACCAAAATATTACAAGACCAGTTTCTAGGTCACATACAAACATATTTCTTCTCTGAAATCTCTTGATTCCCCACAGTTCAAATCGTTCTCAGTACCACTGTCTTCCATGCTCCTACTAGTATGGTCCATTAAGCAGTGCTTAAACCATCCCACTGCTTTCCTAAACCAAAGTACCAAGTCCGAATTTCTTCAAACAAAAACATGGTCCAGCCTATCATAGTAATACTCCACTCCTGTCACCAACTTCTGTTGTCTTAGTTAGAGTTTCTTTTCTGTGAAGAGACACCAGACCATAACAACTTTTATAAGGAAAACATTTAATTGTGGTGGTGACTTACAGTTCAGAGATCAGTCCATTATCATCTTGACAGGGAACATGTAGGCAAACATGGTGCTGGCTATATCATGATCAGAAGGCAACAGGAAGTGGACTAAAGCACTAGTCATGGTTTGAGCAATACTTACTCCAACAAAGCCACACCTCCTAATAGTGCCACTCCCTATGAGATTATGGGACCCAACTACATTTAAACTACCACAGATAGGATTCTCTTTTTCATATAATTTATTTTTATGTGCATTGGTAATTTGTCTGTATATATGTCTGTTATGAGGATGTTGGATCCACTGGAAGTGGAGTTTCAGACAGTTGTGAGACGCCATGCGGGTGCTGGGAATTGAATGTGGAACCTCTGGGAGAGCAACCAGTGCTCTTAACAGTTGAACCATCTCCCCAACCCCAACGATAGCTTTTTCTTCTTCTTCTTCTTTTTTTTTTTTTTTTGTTTTGTTTTTCGAGACAGGGTTTCTCTGTAGCTTTGGAGCCTGTCCTGGAACTAGCTCTTGTAGACCAGGCTGGTCTCGAACTCACAGAGATCCGCCTGCCTCTGCCTCTCGAGTGCTGGGATTAAAGCCGTGCGCCACCACCGCGCGGCTTAACAATAGCTTCTTAAAGGGCATAGGAGCAAGGCATTAAAAAAAAAAGACTTATTTTCTTTTATGTGTACTAGTTATTCCCCAGGACTCACATACTGGAACCTCTAAGAACAAAGAGATAAGAAGTGCTAGTCTAGTAAAGTGCCATGGTCAGGAGGGCTTTGGAACAGATCTCATGAACTCTAAAACATTAATTAGCATGTGTTAAAACAGGTAGTTACATTTTCAAGATTTAAATTTTCTTGTTTGTACTTTCTGTTGAATTTTCTTCTAGAATCATTATGCTTTAATAACTCATCTTGTATAAAAAGTTCAACTGCACTAAAAAGGTGTTATAAATTGTTATTTACTAGCATGCATCAGAAAGAAATCTGAGACAGTACTGTATGCATTCAATAAATATGTACTGAATGTCTGCCATGTGCCGGCACTGTGTAAAATGTTGGTGATTGAATATTGAAGGCAGGAAGAAGTCATCTCTGTCTTTGTGCTAACTAGAAGTTCTTTGGAAGAAATACACTGACAAAGAAATTGAAATGCGATGTTTCAATGTGTTATAAAACAGGAAGTCCAGGGTGCTATGTGTATTAGTAGATAGAAAAGCTAGAGAAATGGAAACAGATGCTCTGACGATTAGGAAAGAGAGCAGCTTAAGACAAGCAAATGAGAAACTTGTAAAGAAATCAAAGACAACATCAAAATCTGGATTGATCAAGAATGAGTCATAAACCGGGCGGTGGTGGCGCACGGCTTTAATACCAGCACTTGGGAGGCAGAGGCAGGAGGATCTCTGTGAGTTCGAGACCAGCCTGGTCTACAAGAGCTAGTTCCAGGAC
>JAQHUG010000133.1:143397-163660 GCA_028555095.1 Dicrostonyx torquatus
CTGTCCTGGAACTAGCTCTTGTAGACCAGGCTGGTCTCGAACTCACAGAGATCCGCCTGCCTCTGCCTCCTGAGTGCTGGGATTAAAGGTGTGCGCCACCACCGCCCGGCAAAAGAATACTTTTTTATATGAAGGCTTGAAATCATGATTCAAGGAGAATAGAATTTAAAAATTAACCTTAACATAACTCCAACAACAAAATCACTCACCAAGAACTCTCAGGTGAGAGGAAGAGTAGGAAAGATAGCAGCAAAGATTCAGCAGCTGTGCAGTTGAAGGGACCTAGTTAAAGCCTCTTCATGTGATAGTCATTCCTTTCATTTGATAAAAAGAAATGCAAAAGTCCTGGGGAGTTTTATATCAACTTGACACAAGGGAACCTCAAATGAGAAACTGTCTCCATAAGATCTGGCTGTAAGGCGTTTTCTTAATTACTGATCAGTAGGAAAGGGCTCATCCCATTGTGGGTGGTGCCATCACTAGGATAATGGTCCTTCTATATAAAGCAGGTCAAGCAAGTCAGTAAGTAGCACCACTCCATGGCCTCTGCATCAGCTCTGGCCTACAGGTTTCTGCCCTGTTTGAATTTCTGTTGGGGACCAGCCTTGACAAAAATACCTCTTGCCAGGGTAGAAGTGTGGGAATTTAGAAATATAGTAAAGAATAGAAGACGTGAATGAAAATAATAAAATGGAGAAACATAGGGCCGGATGACGGTGGTGCACGGCTTTAATCCCAGCACTTGGGAGGCAGAGGCAGACGGATCTCTGTGAGTTCAATGCTAACTTGGTCTACAAGAGCTAGTTCTAGGACAGGCTCCAAAGCTACGGAGAAACCCTGTCTCAAAAAACAAAAAATAAAACAAACAAAAAAATATGGAGAAACATAGGATAGTATTGGGAGGAAATTCCAATGAGTATTGAAATTCACCCGCATTTAATTTCCAATTGCTTTAAATACCCCTGACCCTAAAAGGTAGGAGTAAGACCAAAAAAAAACAAAAAACAAAAAACAAAAAAAAAACTGCGCTAACGTGATATTGGAAAAGAACACACCAATTGAAGGTCGCAGGCTATATTCATAGTTAAACATTCTGTTGCCAGAACAAAACAAGTCACACTTACACCCTAGATCAAAACATCCTGTAGGCAAACTACTCCCTGGGCAGAATCCAAACTTCTCTTCATAAGGGAACTGGAACTTAGTTGGGTCCTTAGATTTTTGAGGTAGGAACATATCTACTTCTCTATTCCTGGAGCACAAGGGCTGGCTATTAGCCACACCTGTTGACAATAACCTTGAGAGAGTAGAACTCTCTGGTCTAAGTCTAAGTGGGACCTTTGTTTGGGGTAGAAATGCAATAACCTTGAAGGAACTAGAGGTAAATTCCAACTCTCTGACCTTTGGTCAATGTGGGAATAGGCTCACATTTTCAGGCCTCCACAAATTCTGTCCTGACTTCCTTAAGGATGAGCAGTGATGTGAAAATGTAAACAGATAGATCCTTTACTACACAAACTTGCTTTTTTGGTCACAGCAATAAAAACGAAGACAGCAAATTTGGGGATTTTTAAAGATTACAGGTCTGACTTGTGCACTTTATTTCTTTAGGTCAAACCAGGTAATCGTTCAATTTAAACGACACAAAGAGCGTGATAGAAAAGGTGCTGTATAGTATCAGAAGAGGCCCAACTCTTAGTCATAAACCAGGAGCAGTGCTATACATCTGCACTTTAAGTACTTGGGAGGGTGCAGTAGGATAGCGTTCTAGGCTAGCTTGGGCTACAAGGAAAATTCTGTGCTATCCTGGGTTACAGAGCCCCTATCTCAAGGAAACAAAAACAGAAAATTGAGTCTCTTTCAACTACTATGTACATTTCTCAAAGTGGCCTTTAAAGTAAAAGATCTCAGAAGTCTTTCAAAGTACCATCATATAAATTTAGCTTTTCAAGACTATCTTGTGTAGGGACCATGCTTATATTAATGGCTTCTTTAGAGTACTTATTTAAAGCTTTTGACAAAAAACAACCTTTAAGGTAAAAAACTACTCAAACTGCTTATGCCTGGAATGTCCTCTACAAATCATGACTTACTATGGTGCTGTTTATAAATTTCATCTTTACTAACTGTACTGGTTTGAATGAAAATGGCTTCCATAGGCCTGTAAGGAGTGGTATGAGTGGAGATGTCGCTTTGTTGGAGGAAGTATGTCACTGTGTGTGTGTGTGGGGGGGTGTTTGAGGTTTCAGAAGGTCAAGCTTGTTCTTCCTGCTGACTACCAATCCAGATGTAGAACTCTCAGCTACCTTTCCAGCTGCCTGAGTGCTGTCATACTTCTGTGCCATCACAATAATGGACTAAACCTCTGAACTGAAAGCCACCACCAAGTAAATGTTTTCCTTCATAAGAGTTGCTGTGATCATGGTGTCTCAATCACAGCAATAAAACCCTAACTAAGACACTAACCTTCAGCAAATTAAAAAAAAATTTGAACAGGTCCTAATCTCTAACTTTAGTTATATAGAAAATTCAGGACGAGTCTAGTGTAAGCTTAAAAAAAAAAAATCCATGAGTTATCAAGTTGTCCCACTGAGAGAAAAGGACATTTGATGATATCTATTATTAAGTCATGTTCTGATTGAGCTTTTCATCTATAAACAGTACCAGTTGTAGTTTTAAATGGAAACCCTAGTGGATGGCTAGAAAACCATGTTAATTTGGGACGGCACATACCACAGGAAAGTTCAAGAAATTCTTGTTACTTATTGCTTTCCTTTCAGACCACCATGTTAAGATGATTTTGCTTATAATAATAGAAAATACAACTAAAGCTGTTTTGGACATTAAAAAGTATTTATTAGCCCAGTTAATTAAAAAAATGAAAGCAAGGTAGTGGTCGAGTGTATGGTTTGGTTAGGGCCCAAGTTTTAATTTCTCATCATATTTTTGGCTTTGCATTCATTTATATGCATTGGTTTCCATAGGTGATGAGTTACGGTGCCACAGTACTCTAGTGCTGTCATGCACACAGGGTATTTGTCACTACCTTAAAGGTAAAGAAGTATTTCCTTTTCTTTTTGCTTGTTTTATTTTTTTGAGACAGGGTTTCTCTGTAGCTTTGGAACCTGTCTTGGAACTCTCTCTGTGGACCAGGCTGGCCTCGAACTCACAGAGATCCGCCTGTCTCTGCTTCCCAAATGCTGGGATTAAATGGGTGCATCCAGGGAACCACTTCCTAAATAGAAACCCAGCAGCACAGACACTGAGAGAAACAATTGATAAATGGGACCTCTTGAAACTGAAAAACTTCTGTAAAGCAAAGGACACGGTCAACAAGACACAACGACAGCCTACAGAATGGGAAAGATCTTCACTAACCCCACATCAGACAGAGGGCTGATCTCCAAAATATACAAAGAACTCAAGAAATTGGACACCAAAAGATCACATAATCCAATAAAAATATGGAGTAAAGACCTAAACAGAGAACTCTCAACAGAGGAATCTAAAATGGCTGAAAGACACTTAAGGAAATGTTCAACATCCTTAGTCATCAGAGAAATGCAAATCAAAACAACTCTGAGATTCCATCTTACACCTGGAAGAATGGCCAAGATCAAAAACACTGATGACAACCTATGCTGGAGAGGTTGTGAGGAAAAGGGAACACTTCTGCATTGCTGGTGGGAATGCAAGCTGGTACAACCCCTTTGGATGTCAGTGTGGCAATTTCTCAGAAAATTAGGAAACAACCTTCCTCAAGACCCAATAATACCACTTTTAGGTATATATCCAAAGGATGCTCAATCGTGCCACAAGGACATGTGCTCAACTATGTTCATAGCAGCTTTGTTTGTCATAGCCAGAACCTGGAAACAACCTAAATGCTCCTCCATTGAAGAATGGATTTAAAAAACTGTGGTACATTTACACAATGGAGTACTACACAGCAGAAAAAAATAACGACAGCTTGAATTTTGCAGGAAAATGGATGGAACTAGAAAACATTATTTTGAGTGAGGTAACCCAGACACAGAAAGACAACTGTCACATGTACTCACTCATAGGTGTTTTTTTTTTTAAAGATTTATTTATTTATTATGTATACAGTATTCTCAGTATTCTGTCCAGAAGAGGGCACCAGATCTCATTACAGATGGTTGTGAGCCACCATGTGGTTGCCGGGAATTGAACTCAGGACCTTTGGAAGAGCAGGCAATGCTCTTAACCTCTGAGCCATCTCTCCAGCCCCCTCATAGGTGTTTTTTAAACATAAAACAAAGAAAGCCAGCCTACAAACCATAATCACAGAGACTTAAGACAACAATACGGACACTAAGAGAGACTTACATAGACCTAATATACATGGGAAAGTATAAAAAGACAAGATCTCCTGAGTAAATTGGGAGCATAGGGACATTGGGGGAGGGCTGAAAGGGGGAGGGAAGAGGCAGGGAGGGGAGCAGATTAAAATGTAGAGCTCAATAAATATCAATAAAGAAAAAAATTTATCAATAAATATCAATAAAGAAAAAAAATTTAAATATGAAAAAAGGTGTGCATCACCACCACCCATCTACGAAATAGTTTCTAATTCCCCCAAATATTGTCTTTGCTTTTTACTAGCCTATATTGAGCTATATATTATCCCTGTAGCTAGACTAATACTATACCTTAATTGGCTTAGGTTCAAGTTCCTGAAGAATAGATCCAAGTTTTTTTCAAATAGAGGGTTAAAACCCCCAAATGAATCAGTCTTAGCCATCATTTAAGAAGTTAAATACAGAACTTTAAAACTATATGAACCTAGTGGATGCACTACACATATGCGAAATTAGGGCTGTTAGGGAACTTTATTATACACACACAGAACATAATGTAAAATATTTCTTGTGGAATGGGGTAAAAAGCACTCTGAAAACTACATCATGATCTTGGGGTAGTCTAAATGAGAATGGCTCCCATAAGCTCATGTGTTTGCATGCTTAGCCCCCCAGCAGTGAACTATTTAAGAAGGATTAGGAGACATGGCCTTATTGGATGAGGTGTGTCATTAGGGGTAGGCTTTGAGGTTTCAAAAGCCCACACCATGCTCAGTGACTCCCTCTCTGTGTACAGACCAGGATAGGATGTAAAACTCTTAGCTACTTGCATGCAGCTCTGCTCACCACCATGATTATGGATTAGCCCTCGGAAACTATAGTCAAGTCTCCAATAAAATGCTTCCTTTTAAGTTGCCTTGGTCATGGTATCTCCTCACAGCAATATAACAGTAACTATAACAAATTGATGCTCTACCACCTGAAGATGGGTAAGATGGACATAACTGCATATATTTTAGCCTTTCTTAAATGTTTCCCGAATTTCAAAGCATGTCTCCCTCTCTCAAAGCACTTCATTCTTTCCAGTCAGTATTCATGAGAGGGCAATTTGTTAATTTTATCATTTGATTGATGGAAATATGGTAAAAGAATAATTGAAAAAGGTTAGCTTCTAAGAAAGAAATTGTTGGGTGGTGGTGGCACACGCCTTTACTCCCAGCACTTGTGAGGCAGAGGCAGGCAGATCTCTGTGAGTTCATGTCCAGCCTGGTCTACAAGAGCTAGTTCCAGAATAGCCAGAGCTATGTAGGGAAGCCCTGTTTCAAAAACAAAACAAAACAAAATTATTTAGGCTTATTAATTTTACATGTTTGAGTGTTTTGTCTGAATGTATATAAGTATACCACATGTGTGCCTTCTGCCCATAGAAGTCAGAAGAGTCGGATCTCTTGGAACTGGAGTTATAGTTGGTTAAGAGATACCATGTGGGCACTGGCAATAGAACCTAGGTCCTCTGCAAGAGCAACTAAGTGTTCTGAATGACTGAGCTATCTCTATACACACACACCACACACTTTTAAATTTCAAATAACTGAGTCCCTAATCCTTATTTGAATTTAAACTTTGATCGTATCTTGTAAGAATTTTAGAACTCACTTCAGTTCAAGCTTTTTCATTTAAAAAAATAACTAATGCCTAGAGAGGGATGAACTTAAATGTAAGACAGTTAATTAGTTACGGAAAACAAGTCTCTTGATACTTACTCTAGAATTCTTTCCACTGGGCTAATTAACAGTACTCATTTATAGTAACTTAAAAAGAAAAGAAAGAAACATGCATCAGTTCCACAGGTACATTTCCAAAGCTATTTTGTAAATTGTAGGTGATTCCATTTTAGGGATAAACAATCTTAAGGCAACAGGGAGTTTCCCTGAAATGCTGCCTTTGAAGTGCTTAAAATCCAGACTAGTCTCTGACCCTGTTTAAGGGAGGCTTTATGAATTGTAGTTCACCTTTTAGCTAGAAAATTCAATCCACTTTTCTATGATCAGAAATTTGGCAGGGTGGTGGTGCCTGCCTTTAATCTCAGGTCAGTCTCTGAGTTCAAGGACACCCTAGTCTACTGAGCAAGTTCCAGGGCAGCCAGGGCTGTACAGAGAAACCCAGTCTTGGAAGAAAAATACATAAAGTTGCTGCTAAAAATAGCATTGCTCCTGGGCATGGCGGCACACGCCTTTAATCCCAGCACTCAGGAGGCAGAGGCAGGTGGATCTCTGAGAATTCGGGGCCAACATGGTCTACAAAGAGAGTTCCAGAACATCCAGGATACACAGGGAAATCCATCTCAAAAGAACAAAAACCAAAATCAAACAAACAAAAAATGTGTTGAATTTTATAAATGACCCACAAGAAACCTTGACTATCACTGTATTTGTGTGAGGACATAAATCGGATTAAAATGGACAATCCTCATTAAGAAATCTAATTTCAACTATTTGAAATACAGAGATTAAAGATAAAATGTCCTTTGGAGTTGAACATGACTGAGCTTCACTGCTTATGACAGGAAGGTAGGGTAGTTGTCGTTGACAGTACCCTTTAGACCCCAAGTAGTTGTTCTATTAAGTCAAATGACGTTTATTTCTTCTTTTAACATTTCTTCTGAGTGGACGATTGATCAGATAGTGGCTTCCCTCTGGCTTGAGAGGCTTCTGTGTTCAAGGATGCTGTTTGACACAAAAACCAAAGGGTTTGTGAACTGTCAAGGGAGACTGGCAGCGCTGCTAACTTTGTGAAGGGCAAGAAGTATTTAAACACAGAGGAAAAGAATCTTCTCTTTGGGTATTCAGTTATAACTAAGAGAGTAGAGCAATTTAGAAGAAGGTATGGCTGCCGGGCGGTGGTGGCACATGCTAGAGGCAGGTGGATCTCTGTGAGTTCAAGGCCAGCCTGGTCTACAAAAAGCTAGCTCCAGGACAGGCTCCAAAATTACAGAGAAACCCTGTCTCAAAAAACCAAAAAAAAAAAAAAGAGGAGGAGGTATGGAGTTAGTATACCATATCCAGCCAGCATCAGACCATCTTTACAGCTGACAGCCCACTCTCTCTAGTTAATCAAGTCATAATACAAGGGCCCGGACAGGTTTCAGAATACTTGAGTTGACTTCAAGTTGGGTAAGGTCAGTCTTAGAGGTCCAATAGCAGATAACAAGGTCCCAGTTAAAGAAACTGAATTTAAATAGCAGAAACCAGACTGCCCAACAATATGGTCCAGGAAAAGAATATATTTGAAGAGCGAGACATCCTGGAGAGAGATTTAATCAAGCCCAGCAATCGCACGTGGAGTCTTCTAATTACCAGATTTCAGTACAGGACAGACACAGGCTCAGTTTTGCATATATTTCTCAAACTGGAGTGTGTTTAATACCAGGCTTGTACATAGAATGTACAGCACTGATGGGAACTTAACTTTATATTACAGCAATTGGTATTTTTTTAAAATATTTATTTCTGCAGGCCGGAAGAGGGCACCAGACCTCATTACAAATGGTTGTGAGCCACCATGTGGTTGCCGGGAATTGAACTCAGGACCTTTGGAAGAGCAGGCAATGCTCTTAACCACTGAGCCATCTCTCCAGCCCCAATTGGTATTTTTTTAACAAGAAAATAAAGTTATAGTTTAAAGTAAATGGTCCTTTTGGATGAATTTAGAAAAAAACAGATTTCAAAGAAATGTTCAGATTTTAGGAGGGGATGGTGTGCTGAACTTACAAAGTCACTGTTCACTTTTCTGTGAAAAGTCTGAAAGGCAATGACAGAGAAAAGTATCTTTGAGAAAGACTATTTTGCTAGTCAGCGTGACCTTGCTCAAGTCCAAGTCTCAGTTTTGTTATAAACATTAATCATAAACAACACATTTACTAAGGTGACTGACAAATAGATGTTTCATAGCTGACAAAGGCAGGAGTAGAGGGAGAACCTTGACGAAGTGCTTCATTTTGCCTCATAAAAATATGTTTTCTGGCTTAGAAAACTATTGAGTCTCTTAGTGAAATGTTAAATCAAATTGATTGGGAACACTTGATACAGTAGAGGACATATGTCACACACTTACTCTGGGTCACAGTTTTTAAACACATTCTCTCTTTATTTTATTTTTGGGTTTTCGAGACAGGGTTTCCCTATGTAACAGTCCTAGCTGTCCTGGAACTAGCTCTTGTAGACCAGGCTGACCTCAAACTCACAGGAATTCCCAAGTGCTGCGATTAAAGGCATGCACCACCACTGCCCAGCCTCTCATAACTTTAAAAATCACCATGAAAAGCTAATTTTAAAAATTAATTAACTGAGCTGGCTAGTAGTGGTGCATACCTTTAATCCCAGCATTCGGGAGACAGCAGCAGGAGGATCTCTGTGAATGCTAGGCCAGCCAGGTCTACAGAGTGAATTCCAGGACAGCCAAGGTTACACAGAGAAACACCTCAATAAGATAAAATACATAAAAAAGAATTAACAGAAGTTCAGCAAAGATTGGAATGCTGTAGTCAAACATCTAGTTAAGTAGTAGAATGGACATTTGCGTCCAAGCCATTTTACCATAATTTTCCAAAACAGGAGAATAAATGTTTCAGTAAGTGAGATTAAATAACGACCGTTTGTGATAGCTCTTGAATACAGGAGCAACACAAAATATTTACCAGAATCGGTTATCAATATTATATGACATGACATGGGAAAAGCAATTCAAAGACAGTAAATCAACAGCAATTTTTTTATAGTATTCCAAGAACAAATTAATAGCATTGATAAATTAGTCATCCAAGTATTTCACACAAAAAGTCTCAGTAATTGCTAAAGTGCAATGGAATTTGAAATAATCTAAGAACTGAGAAAATATCTGAAGTATTTATTATTTCTTCCCCGTCTCTCTGTAGTTCAGTGTATACTGAAATGTTAGGGCACTCCTCAATGACTTCCACAGAATGGTCATACTGAATTCTAGGTAACAGAGTACCTGAGCCACAGCCAAAAACCCAAACATGATGACACATGCCACCATACCAACTAGCGAAGTAAGAAATCTCCATTTCCATTTTTTTGTTGGTTCTCCTTCACTATCCTCCTCCTCTCCTTTTTACTGAACTTTAGTAAAGGCTTTTGTCAGCTAATAAAGGTAGAGAGCTGGGTAAGACCCTCTAAAAGATTGGCCCAGTAACATTTGAAATCACAAGAGACTACACACACACACACACACACACACACACACACACTATACAACAGGATAAAATAGGGCAAAAAACTAAAATATATAGAAAAAGCATCATGACAAATTAAGTCATAGTATTGAAAACTAAGCTGGAGTCACCAGGAAGTAAGATGTGGATGACTGACTTTTTGAGATCGGAAAGCATGAAACTGCTGGTTTTTTGTTTTTTGTTTTTTTGTTTTGTTTGTTTTTTGGTTTTTCAAGACAGGGTTTCTCTGTAGCTTTGGAGCCTGTCCTGGAACTAGCTCTTGTAGACCAGGCTGGTCTCGAACTCACAAAGATCCGCCTGTCTCTGCTTCCCGAGTGCTGGGATTAAAGGCGTGCGCCACCACCGCCTGGCGAAACTGCTGTTTTTTTAAGGAATGGAAAGACATTTCATAGAGCTGGAGGGTTGTAGGGCAAGCATGGATGGGAAAAAGGTAGGGACTACCTCCTAAAGGCTACAGTAAGTAAGGAACCAGAACTTTATTTTATATCATCATTTTCCAGTTGTGACTATGGAACCCTCTGAAATTTATAATGGAAGAAATAATTGCAATGACATTTGAATTTTTGACTTAGTTTCTTCAAATTCTAATACTAGAGATGAAGTAAATCATTTATTTTCATCTTTCATTACCAAGAGACATGCAAAACCCTTCAATTTCAATGAGAACAGTGTTTTTGTCTTTAATTGCATATTTAATATTAGGTGTAATATTGCTAAGTCAGATCTGCATATGAGGTGCAGCATCAAGGGTTCTCCTGTATTTTGTCTGTGTTGCAGCATAATATGAAACCTGTTTCACAAAGGGACAATGTTGCAAAGGAAGAAGTACATGAACAGCATGTCTTGCAATGTTTGGGTACTCATGAATTAGGCTACTCCAAAAATCATTTAGTGACAGTTCATTGAAATTTCGTTTCACTTGGGAATCAGACGTTGAATCAATCAGGCTCTCATAGTCTTGTGCTACCAACGAAGCTGGTTTAACAGTTACTGTAAATGGATTTCTAACCCAAGCATTATTATCACTTGTTACAGGAAAATATTTCAAAAGAGTAGAGTGCGTTTAAACCCCTCAGATACTGCACAGTAGCACCATAAATATCTTTATTAACTGTAGAATTAATTTCAGTCAACAAGTCACTCAGTGTAGGAAAACAAAGTTTTCTTCTACAGATGAGGCCCCAAACTCCAATTTTCTTAACAATGATGACATTTTATCAAACACTGTAAACACTGTTACATTCTTCCTTGCCTTGACAGATTAACCTCATTTAATTTAGTAAAAATGTCAGCATGATATGCAGTGAAGATAAATTTGTTAAGCAATCAGATTAGAAAAGCAGATCCATAAAAACCAATAGCTCAAAAAGTCTTACAAGAACTTTACCTCGGGAACCCAACTTCCTGTATTCAGAAGTGCTGTGTGCTGAGCACCCATTTCTTCACACCAAATTTTTAGTAACCAGGATTGATGTGGTTGAGCTTTGATGTAATTGATAATGTGTGTTGCTTGATCTAGCACATTTTTTTTTTTTTTAGAGATGTAGGCATTATTTTAACTGCTAATGCATGTCGATATAATAGGCAGTGACTACTGGTACCTTCTGGAGCTACATATATTTTTTAAAAGTTCTTTTTTAAAAGTTTTTTTTATATATTTTTATTGGGGGCTGGAGAGATGGCTCAGTGGTTAAGAGCACTGTCTGCCGTTCCAGAGAACCCAGGTTCAATTCCCAGCACCCAAATGGCAGCTCACACCTGTCTGTAACTCAGTTCCAGGGAATCTGACATCTTTACACCAATGCACATAAAATATGATTAAATAAAAAGTTTACTTCAAAAAATATATTTTATTGATATTTATTGAGCTCTACATTTTTCTCTACTCCCCTCCTTGCCTCTCCCCTCCCCATTTCGACCCTCCCCCAAGGTCCCCATGCTCCTAATTTACTCAGGAGATCTTGTCTTTTTATACTTCCCATGTAGATTAGATCTATGTAAGTCTCTCTTAGTGTCTGCATTGTTGTCTAAGTTCTCTGGAATTGTGATTTGTAGGCTGGCTTTCTTTGCTTTATGTTTAAAAACCACCTATGAGTGAGTACATGTGATAATTGTCTTTCTGTGTCTGGGTCACCTCACTCAAAATAATGTTTTCTAGTTCCATCCATTTTCCTGCAAAATTCAAGCTGTCTTTTTTTTTTCTTCTGCTGTGTAGTACTCCATTGTGTATATGTACCACATTTTTCTTATCCATTCTTTGATCGAGGGACATTTAGGTTGTTTCCAGGTTCTGGTTATGATAAACAAAGCTGCTATGAACATAGTTGAGCACATGTCCTTGTGGCACGATTGAGCATCCTTTGGATATATACCCAAAAGTAGTATTACTGGGTCTTGAGGAAGGTTGTTTCCTAATTTTTTGAGAAATTACCACACTGACATCCAAAGGGGTTGTACCAGCTTGCATTCCCACCAGCAATGCAGAAGTGTTCCCTTTTCCTCACAACCTCTCCAGCATAAGCTGTCATCAGTGTTTTTGATCTTGGCCATTCTTCCAGGTGTAAGATGGAATCTCAGAGTTGTTTAGATTTGCATTTCTCTGATGACTAAGGATGTTGAACATTTCCTTACTTAAGTGTCTTTCAGCCATTTTAGATTCCTCTGTTGGGAGTTCTCTGTTTAGGTCTGTACTCCATTTTTTTTTTATTGGATTATGTGATCTTTTGGTGTCCAATTTCTTGAGTTCTTTGTATATTTTGGAGATCAGCCCTCTGTCTTATGTGGAGTTAGCCCATTCTGTAGGCTGTCGTTGTGTCTTGTTGACTATGTCTTTTGCTTTACAGAAGTTTTTCAGTTTCAGGAGGTCCCGTTTATTAATAGTTTCTCTCAGTGTCTGTGCTGCTGGGTTTCTATTTAGGAAGTGGTTCCCTGTGCTAATGTATTCAAGTGTACTTCCCACTTTCTCTTCTATAAGGTTCAGTGTGGCTGGCTTTATGTTGAGGTCTTTGATCCATCTGGACTTGAGTTTTGTGCATGGTGACAGATATGGGTCTATTTTCATTTTTCTACATGTTGACATCCAGTTATGCCAGCACCACTTGTTAAATATGTGGAGCTACGTATTTTATCAAGGTGACAGCCTCAGTCACTTTCCTTTCCATTGCCCTAGAAGTATCACTGCAAACAATTTCATGTTTTTGCATAAAACTATGGATGCAATTGAATATTTCTTTGCCAGTTGCATTATTGTGCAAAAATTCACACAAGAGTAAGTCCTCCTCAATAGGTTTATTAAACCTATAATGAATAAACACAAGCAGCACAGCAAGTCCTGAAACATCAGCTGATTCATCTAGTTGCAGTGAAAATCCATCAAATATTTTAAGTCTACAAACAAGCTTGTCTTCAATGTCAGCAGCTAGATCTTTAATCTGACATGCCACAGTACTGGTCTAGAGTTATACTGCATCTATTTCTTTTACTATTCTGTTCATCAAACATCCACATCCCTATGTCTTTTGCACAAGGTTTGATAAGCAATTCTCCAATAGTAAGAGCCTCTCCACTCAGGGCTATGTAGTAACTTACATTGTAACACTTCATTATCTGTATTGATGGAGTAGGTGCTGGAGGTTTATTATTTTTAGGTGAATCAAGATGCTGCTTGAAAAAGCTGATGTCTTTATCTTTATATGCAGCACGTTTAGTTTCTAAATGTCTTCAAAGCTTACTGGGGCTAAAGAGCTATTGGATAAAATCTTCTTACATAATATACACTGAGCTTGGGGTGTACTAGCTCAATTTCCAAAGTAAGTAAATCCAAAGGACAAACAACTTTCATCATATTTTCTCCTTTCTGTTTTCTTACTAAATGTTGTTATTTTATTGGCATTGGATATAAATTCAACCCTGGAAAGCTCACCTGCTGGTTTTATAGAAATTGAAGGCTGCAATGGTTCATCTTCACTTTGTACTATGCCAACCTTTTGACTGTCTCATTAAGATACAATTGGGGAACAAAATGATTCTGCTCCTTGTTTAATACTTCCTTGTTTCAGCAAAAGATCCAGGGGTAATGAGTTTGTGGTGCAAAACATGGTTAATTTAGATTTAACACCAAGTATCACAAATGCTTTGAAATGATAAGACAAGAAACAAAGAAGATATATAGCAACACACCAGCCAATTCATAAATGCTGCCTAGGCATCATTTTGAAGATGGAACATCACTTGTTCTTTTATTCTTTTATCAGGTGATCTCATGTGACTTCCTGGTGCTCTCAGATATGAAACACCTTTTTTTTTTTTTTTTAAAGATTTATTTATTTTTTATGTATACAACATTCCTTCCATGTATGCTTGCATGCCAGAAGAGGGCATCAAATCTCATTATAGATGGCTGTGAACCACCATGTAGTTACTGGGAATTGAATTCAGTACGTCTGGAAGAGCAGTCAGTGCTCTTAACCTCTGAGCCATCTCTCCAGCCCCAGGAACACCTTAAAGGCAGATTATCACATAAAAATAAAAACTACAGAAACAAGTTTAGTAGTCAAACTTACATTCAAATCAACTTATAGTAAAACTACAAAGAAAATTATTGCTAATATAAATCTTTCTCATAATACTCATAGAATATTAACATTCTAAAAAACTATCTGGGAGCCGGGAGGTGGTGGCGCACACCTTTAATCCCAGCACTCGGGAGGCAGAGGCAGGCGGATCTCAGTGAGTTCGAGGCCAGCCTGGTCTACAAGAGCCAGTTCCAGGACAGGCTCCAAAGCTACAGAGAAACCCTTTCTCGAAAAACCAAGAAAAAAAAAACCAACCAAACAAACAAACAAAAAAACTATCTGAGAACTATTAGGCTACGAAATAATAACGATTTCATCTGTACATCTCAAGGAAGAGCTCTTTAGAAACATCTTTAGGAACCCTTCCATGGCAAAAGTTGGTAAACACTTAAGACCATAACAGTAAAAAAGCTTGCTTTATGGGTCATACAGGCTCTGTTGCAACTGTTCAACTCTGTAGGTACAGCATAGCAACAAATGAAAGAATGTGTAGGTGTTCCAATAAAACTTTATTTTTTTTTATTTTTGGTTTTTCGAGACAGGGTTTCTCTGTGGCTCTGGAGCCTGTCCTGGAACTAGCTCTTGTAGACCAGGCTGGTCTCGAACTCACAAAGATCCGCCTGCCTCTGCCTCCCGAGTGCTGGGATTAAAGGCGTGCGCCACCACAGCCCGGCTCCCAATAAAACTTTATATACCAAAAGAGACTGTGTGGCTTATAATTTACCAACCTTATCTCATAGTAGAGAGCATCTTAGAATTTCTTTTATCTTTCTGATAACTGCTGTCATTAGATGCATTAAATGTTGATAGTATTGTATATCAGAAGTCTCTCTTCAGGGCTGAAAAAATCTAATAAGATATATTGAAAACACTGTTTTCCAAGACAGAGAATTCTAGTGTATCCTAAGCATTATGTGTTAACAATAAGGAATAAACTACAGACCAAAAAGTAGATACTTCTCTGGACTTAAAAGTACATAATATTTATATTATCTTAATTAAGACTTTTTAAAAGTAGTGCACAATATTACTAATTACTCTGACTACTGTTGTGCTAGAAGTAATAGTCAGAATCTTAAGAAAATATAAACTTGCCGGCTGGGCGGTGGTGGCGCATGCCTTTAATCCCAGCACTTGAGAGGCAGAGGCAGGCGGATCTCTGTGAGTTCGAGGCCAGCCTGGTCTACAAGAGTTAGCTTCAGGACATGCTCCAAAGCTACAGAGAAACCTGTCTCAAAAAACCAAAAAAAAAAAAAGGAAAAGAAAATATAAACTCGCCAGGTGGTGGTGGTACACACCATTAATCCCAGCACTCAAAGGAGAGGCAGGCAGATCTCTGTGAGTTCACGGCCAGCCTGGTCTACAGAGGGAGTTCCAGGACAAGCTCCAAAGCTACACAGAGAAACCCTGTCTCATGAAACAAACAAACAAACAAAAAATATAAACTCACTTTAATAGGGTTTTCTCTTATGTAACAAAAGAAATACAAGAGTAATGCAAACTTAAGACTATATAATGGATACTGTTTTTTAAGTTTTAAGTTTGTAAGCTATACAGAATGATCCTGTTGATTTTAAACTTCATGAGGGTACAAATTAAGCTGTCTTTTTCTTTCAGATCCTCAATCAAATGGTTTTCCTGTCAACAGCCAGTAGGTAAGATACCCAAAACAACCAACACTCTCTCCAACCTGATAGCTTGAAATGCAGACTCTTCAAAAGAATAAAATTAAGGGACAGGGTGGGAATGGGAGTAATCAGATGCCTAGAACAAGGACAGTTAAAATTAGACATTGTACCAATCAGAAGCACAAACTTCCACTATGAACATCTATCGTATTGTAAGTAGTCAACACAGATGATTCTCCACGCAATGCAGCTCTTAGAGGTACACAGAAAGTGCCCATCATGTAGTAAACATGTTAATATTTTCATTCTCTTTACTATTCCGGCAATTTTCCTGCTTTGAAATATTTCCTTACCCACTGATAACACAGGAAATTTTTTTGGGAAAAACAAGACAAAGCCTATTTTTAAAAAGGGCAGCCCCATTTCAATATCTCTAAAACTAAGCATTGAAGCAAAAATGAAATCATACAAGCAAGTGTTACATGACATATGCCGTTATGATAACCAAATTCTGTCCCCAATCTGACAACTAATGCTTACTGAGTAACTGTTTATTATTATCTGTGCGCAGTTCCTCACATCGGTTAATTCATCCAGTTGTCAAGAACCTGGGAATGTTAATGACTGCACTTTAGAAAAAGACACAGAGAAGTTGTTACCTGCTAGGTTAACACATTTTGTTAGTGAAGAAACAAGAACAGAGTCCCAAAAGCTTGACTGTACATCACATGTGCTTCGCCATTACTTGTGAATTTTCTATTTCATCAAGCGCTACAGCCATCTGGTACTAAGAAGGGGGTATGTGTGCAGAAACAGGTTCCCAGTGTGTTGCAACTGCGACAGGCAGCAATCTTAAACTGGGCAGCAGTTTCAAACCTATCCCTGTCTTGATTTGAATTTGGCAAAAACAAAACAACAGAAACCATTTCATGGAATCAGTGGTTCACCATAAAATTAGGATCCCTTCCCCTTGTCAAGTGGGCAGAAAACAAGTAGCTTCATTTTCTTAAAACAGCGCCTCATGCCTTTCTCTTCAGAGGTAATTTCTGCCAGCTCTTGAGGACAAATAACCTGTGCTCCTAAGTTTTCAGTTCACTTCCTGAAAGGGGAACACCTGAGTCTCCCCTTTGGACTGAACTGAAAGGCAAGCAGTCCTTCCATCCTTTGCCTTCGCTGTCGGCTTGTCGAAGGGGCGGGAGCGCAGGCCAATCACAAAGGCTAGGAAGCAGGAGGGGCCAGGCATCTTTCGGACACGGTCAGCCCCGCGGCCAGGGACAGCCATCCCGCGCTGACTTGGAGAGGGGCGGGGTGTCACAGGTGTGCTCTGCCCGCAGACCGCCACGCCCCCGGAGGCTCGTTTCCCGCCGTAGCCCACCCTGGCCTCCGGATTGCTCTCGCCCCGGGATGTCACCTGTGCTGTCGACACGAAGTCGTGTCAACACCTTTCCAACCCATCAGTTTACAGCTGCAGCTCAGCGAGCGCCCAGTCCCTAGCCGAGCACGAGACCGCCATCTTAGACAGCTCCAGCCAGCGGCCATTTCAGAGCGGCCCCCCCGCGGGCGCCTCTGTCCTCACCTTCAGCGAGGCCTGAACCAGGTCTAGAGCCAGTTGTCGCGGACTGGAGGGAGGAGCGAGGGATGCAAAACAAAGCCGGGGGAGGAGGATAGGGGCGGGGTGCTGCTGTCAGCTCCGGGATACCCTAGGACGCCTCTAATGCTTGGCGATCCTGGGACTGAAAATCAATTTAGTGCTCCAGTGCCGCCAGACGCTACGATCTGCGGGAGCGACTTCGCCGCCGTCCAATCAGCGCCAGAGTTTATCCTTCTCACCAATCCTCGCTGAGCAGTAAGGCGGGACTAAGGACCCAGGCTTGGAAGAGGCGCCCTGCGGCTGGGGAGGCTGTGCCGGCTGCAGCGAGCCGGGCGGTCGTTCTCTGAGTTCCCGGGTCCGCTGTGGGCCTCTGCTGGGTCAGGAGCGGATTCTCGAGCTCTGCCAGGTCCACCTGGGTGATGTCGCCGGCTAGGCGGAGTTCAGGTCGGCATTTCCCTCAGCACAGGTGGCCTGCGCGGGCGGCGCTGACAGGTGTGGGTCGGAAGCTCGCGAGCCTGGGCTGCTGGATCTCAACCCCAGCCCCATAACCCGCAAACTCAACACCGGGAAGCGGGAAAACTCACTTTCTCCACTCTGCATCATCCTCGGCCATGGCAGTCAGGTCCTGCCGAGGTCAAGTCTCCTGTAGTAAGGTCTCCCAGGTGGCCCAGGGGTGAGACGAAAGGGAAAGTCCTTAGATCTTTTTTTTTTCTCTTTCTGAGGTGCCTCTCAGTTACCGACTCATCCCTGACCCCTTCGTTGGTGGGCTGCTACATTTGGATTTTTAGGTCATACATCTTCGTCCCCTTTTTTTTTTCCCCAAAGGGCGAGGTTAGGATTCAGGCCGTGTGCGCTCCTCTCTTTGCTATTGTGTGGTGTCCCTGTAGATCCGAAGGCTTTCCCTAGATTGGCACCTTGATAGATGGAGTTTGTGTGAATCTACAGGTCGCATTAGACAGGAAGTCTCATTATTTCAAAATTTTGGCCTTCTGAGATTTCACAGAAATGGCAGAAGGTTGGATCGTCTATTTCAGACCCTGCAGCCAACGACAGAAAATTCTCCATTTGGCATTAACACCAAGGGGAGATTCTGTTTTTCTTAAACATGCTTCTTCAACTTGTGATCAGTCATCTTTATATGGTGAAAGAAACTTAACTCCTAATAATAGCTTTCAGGGCCGAATGAACTTGTCTAGCTTCAGAATAATTTTGGAATATTTCATACATTTATTTTACATTAACATAAATCTAAATTTCACATATCTGGTTTGTATTTTTGGAAACTGAAAAAAAACTAAAAAAAAACAATGGGAAGAGTATTTAATTAATTACACATGTTAATAGACTGAAGATTCTACAATGTTCTTAAAACATACAGATGGTTTTCTGTAATTACTTTGCCAAATTATTAGAAAACATTGATTATGAGATAAATACAAGCAATGGAGGACTAGGCCAATAATGATAAATAGCTAGTATTTATTGAATATGCTGTAGAAGCCAGGGGCTATATGCACTTTTAAGCATACTAACTCATTTTTCTCTTCAACAGTCTTAAGATCAGATCTTATTTACAGGTAAGGACATTGAGCATAGAGAAGTAAAATTTGCAAATTTGTCCAGGTGGTAACCTGTGTAAAGTTCAATTCCAGTTGTGAGAACCACAAATTGTGTGTTTGCTTATGGGTATGTGTGCATTCATGCAAAGTTAATTTATATTAAAGATGCGTGAGGTTTCAGTAGTGTATCAAGTAGGAAGGTGGAGCCTCACTTAAAAAGGAACTGGAATCTGGGTGTGCTGGCACATATCGAAATCCCAGCACTGAGAAGGCCGAGGAAAGGAGATTCCCACCTAGCCTGGAGAGGGTCAGACCAGCCCGGGTTACAAAGCAAGATCTTGTCTCCAAAATGAGGAGGGAGGGATAGGGAGATAACTCAGTAAAGTGCTTGCAGGAAAGGGCTAGCATGAAGACCTGAGTTTAGTTCCCAGCACCAGTGTAAGAAGCTAGGCATAGTGACACGTTTGTAATCTCAGAGTTGGGGAAGGCAGATTCCTGAGGTTTTCTAACCTGGCAGATTATCAAATTCAAGATCCCAGTGTCTTAAGAAATGCAACAGGAGGGCTGGAGAGATGGTTCAGAGGTTAAGAGCACTTGTTGCTCCTGCAGAGGGCCTGGGGTTGATTGCAAGCACCCATCTGGTGGCTCAGCTCCAGGGAATCCAACAGGCACACGTATGGTGCACATACACACATGCAGGCACAGCACTCATACACACACAGCAAAATAAAGCTTTTAAAAAAACAAACAGCACACCAAAATTCCAGAAGAGAAACAAGATGGCTCCTGAGTTTAACAATACCTGAGTTTAATCTCTCACAGGTACACACACACACTCCAAACAAAAAACCCTTGTAACCTAGGGCTCAAGTAAGATCATCACTGGAAGAATGACAGAAGCTCAAGCTCGGTGCCTGTGGGGTCTGAGGTGGCGGTTTTGTGGTTGGATTACACTGCAGTGCCTGGGGGTCTGAGGTGGCGGTTCTGTGGTTGGATTGCACTGCAGTCCAGTTCTCCAGAAGAGAGGGTGAGCCAAGAAGCTCTGAATCCAGTATTGTGTGTCAGTGTCCTCTCTGGGCTGCATGTTGCACCCTATCTTTCTCAGTAAGTAGATGACCTGAAAGGGTATGACTGCTACCCAGACATCCTGAAAGAATTGGCAGCTAGAGACTGTCTTTCCCAAACAGGGCAACTTGTTCTTTTTTGAAGGAAGACTGGGGTGATGCACCTCCATCTTTGTCAGAAACTATAACATTTGTTTTTGTTTTCAAGACGGGGTTTCTCTGTGTAACAACCTGGCTATCCTGGAACTTGCTTTGTAGACCAGGTTGGCCT
>JAQHUG010000133.1:179609-191696 GCA_028555095.1 Dicrostonyx torquatus
AAAAAAAATACATGCTATTCTTGTATTAGAAGTAGTTCTGCCATGGAATAATTTGATCTGCCTATCTTTATCAATTTTGTGCACATTTTAAGGCCTCAATTCCTTTAAGTCAATCAATATTAATTTGAGCCTTTTTACATATTGAAAGAGACTTGTATTCAATTTCCTGCATGTTTTATTTAAAATATTGTCTCCCAAGCACAGGGAATTCATAAAACTTCAGATGTTACCCATCAATGCCTCTGGGCACTGACATCTGGAACTTTTTAGTGCCCAAGAACAGGGAAGAACTGCAACAGTGATGGGGTAAGCCTGGACAGACAGGGGCTGGCATCTCATAGGCTGAGGACACCAGATTTGGCTGCTTAGTGACTGGATTAGAAGCTGCTGATTGGTGTCGTAGATCAGTTTAGTGGTTCCAGGAGCTAAATTCTGCTATGCAGAAGATTAGGCATATGTTTTATATGTCGGGCATCTTTAAGGGACAATTGACAGACACTTGATTGTTAGAGGCAGAGGAGAAGTTTCTAATCCCTAACCGAAAATTCTAAGAATAGTTGAATCTGAATGCTTAGATTGTGCTACCAAAAAACTGTCTCAATTTCTTTACTCCAAGTCTTCTCTTCATAATGGCTATAGCTACCAATAGCTCTAGGTTTCACAGAAATGCAAGTAGATACAGGAACCTATGTTCCAATTGTGCCATCAAATCTTAGATTTTCTACTAGAGTCAGAATCTTGAGTTCAGAAATACAACCAAACCTACAGGAATGCAGGTAAGTCTATTAGGACATCTGTTGGAGCAGGATAGGAAATGAGGTTCTGAGGAGAGGAAGTCCGACTGGAGGCTCCTTAAGGAAAAGAGGGATTAGGGAAAAGGAAAGGAGGAGGAATGTTGAAGAATCATGGTAGCTATGACTGTTGTGTGCAGTGGTGCAGGAAGGAAGAGGTTGAGGATGGCTGCTGGCTGCTCTCTGAACTCGGTGCTGGGAAGAAGAGGCTCTTCCCAGTATAACAGGAAATCAGCATTGAGGACCCTCCCATGCCAACATCAGGAGTCTCTTAAGAGTGTCTCACGCCAGACAGGAATAGCACACGCCTTTAACCCTAGCTCTCAGGAGGCAAAGGCAGGCGGATCTCTGAGTTCCAGGACAGCCAGGGCTACACAGAGAAACCAGTCCGGAAAAACAACCAAACAAACAAATAGTCAAATACATAAATAAATAAAAGTGTATCTTGTGTGAGAAATGTGTAGATTATAATGTTGAATTTTTGTCCCAGTTTATTGCCCCATTTACTGGGTGCATTGACAGGAGTTACATAAATGAAAGGTCTTTGTGGAAAGAACGAGAAAAAATAACAAAACCATTAAGAGAGCTCAGAAAGGGGCTTTATACCAATTACACAGGCATCCTGCATATCTAAGTTACATCAGATATCACAAATTTTATAAAGTTGCAACTTGTAAGTGGTTGTACATCAAAAAAGAAAAAAGAAAGGAATGAGAAAGGAAAGAAGGAAAAGAGGCATCTAGCATAAGTTTCTCACCAAACATTCCTTGTCCAGGACCTTCATGCAAACAAGGCATTAGAGCTTGCATCTACTCCTAATTGGCTGATATCTGAGCTATGTTGATTTATAGGCAGTTCATTGGTCAGCTTTGGTTGCTAGGGTAAGTTTTAGAGGGCTGACAGTCTTACACCTGTGTTAGTAGGTCGTGCTTGTCGCTGCTCTATTTTTCATTCTGGGATTGTGTGAGAGCCCTGTGTCCTTGTTTATGTACTGTTGGCCATGATGCCAAAGTAAAAACTAGGTTAGGAAAACTGTGGCTCGCCTTCCCAGCTCTCTGATTGTTTTACCCTTCTTCTGGATGGTCTATTTCTTGAGGATTACCTCACAATTGTCCCGATAAAGTTCATGTGTGGAAGATCTTCAGCTTGATCTCTAAATCTACTCTGTTCTTCTCCATCTTGGTCTGCGTTGATGCATCCATGGCTCCTTTCCCCGGGCCTTCCTTTGGAATATTATCAAGGAATTGAGGAAGGGAAGAGAATAAGGTTAAGCAGTTTTTTTCTCTCAGCCCCCTTGGCAAAACCCTACATGGATTAGTTGTGTCTCTTAGTCAGCAGTCACAGGTCCAGCCAGCCTAAAATGCTACCCCCAATCTCCAATATCTCTCTCTTCTTCTCTCTCTCCCTCCCTCCCTCTCTTTCCCTCTCTCTCTCCTTCTCAGTCTTACATCTACAACCTTGAGTGGTACCAATACTTTACCATGAATAGGTCACCCCACCCCAAAACTGTACTATCTGTTAGATTTTTCCCTACATCTGCCCATAACTCTGTGGGAAACTTATTTGAAAACCCACTTTGAAAATATAATGCTGTCAATTTCCAGGATTTGATTGTTATAGCAAACTTGTCCATCCCTAAATCAAAGTAATGCTTCTCATTGGACATGCCTAGGTTTCACACCACCTACCCTTGACCTAGATGGGAAATCAGCTCCTTCTGAATCACAGGTATTGAGAATGGGGAGGAACAAAAAGAAAAAAAAATCTATTGTTACTGTATTTAGCAAAGAAGGTAGGAAGGCATTTTGACCATGAATCTTAGTCTCACTACCCATCCTTTAACATCAGGACTTAGGTATAAATATAGACAGTTTCATAGAATAACTGCATGCTGAAACAGCGTTCAGCCTCCCTTCCAACCATGTGTGCTCAAATCAATTCTTTTTAAAGATCTGGTCAGTGATCTGAGTGCCGAGCCTGTTGTCAACTCTCTTCTGAAACAAATTGAAATTTCTATCATCGATTCACTTTGAAATGTCATAAAGCAGCACAGGCCGTGTCTAGCTGAGCAATAAAGCAAACCTTGGCAGCTCAAACTAGCGGCCCCTGACAGAGGACAGAGGACATACCATTGAACATTGCCAAGATTAGACCATCTGCAAGCTGCCTAGTGGCAGGAATGATAAGGCCAGAATCATAAGCACTTTAAAAAAAAAAAAACTGACATCATTTGCAATATAAACAAAATAGGACAATAGCAACCTCATCTCAGAGTTTTGGAACCTTTGGCCTGGCACTACAAAAAAATCCCATTCTTGACAGGGATTTCTTTTTGCATGGCTGCGTTACATTACAGCAATGGCTGGTCTTGGTTGTCAACTTGACCTCACCTAGAATTAACTAAAACCCAAGTGGCTGGGAATACCAGTGAGGGATTTTTGCTTAATTAAATATTTGAAGCAAGAATTCCACTTCTAATCTGGATCTTCGTGGTGGGAAATTCACCTTTAATGTGGACCCCGCCTTCTGCTGGCAGCCTATATAAAGAACATGGAAGAAGGGCTTGCTCTCTCCTGCCTGTTCTCACCCTCACTGGCGAGTCCATTCCTTCACTGGCATTAGAATCTACTTCTTTGGGATTCTGACTGATACTGAAGATCAGCTGGGACATCCAGTCTCATGGATGGAAGAACTACTGGATTCTTAGACCTTTCATTGGTAGACAGCCTCTATTGGATGGGCTAGACCGCAAGCCTGTAAGCCTTCTAAGAAATCATTTTTGTGAGTATATATGTATGTGTTCATTCTATAGGTTCTGTTCCTCTAGAGAGCACTGACATACAGGTATCCTGATTGCAAGTGACTGGATACAGTAAGGACGAGTCTCTTTGCAGGAAAAGCCATGCGCCTCTACTCCAGGAGTCTCAGCTTTTTAGTATTTATTTGTAACTATTAACCAGAGAACCAGTAGTTCCAATTTTAGCTACCTCATCCTCTAGCCCCATGTTTCCATGGAGTCTCCACTGTCTCACTGTGCCATTTTACTGGAGAAGCTGATATCCCATGACACACTCGGGGTATGTGGCTTTTCTCAGCCACACCTCTAGTGCTGTTCTACTGGTGCTCAGGAACGTATTTCCTCCAGGACAAGGCTGCTGAGCCAAGTTCTCTCCTCAGTTCCTTCACTGTCATCTTCACCCATGAGAACACTTGCATGTCAACTCTTGCAGAAAAAAAAGAGGTTTATAAAAGACCGTGTGTCTCTAGAATCTAGGAAATGACAAACTAGAAGAAATCCAAGCGTCATTGCCACATTTGAGGTCCAGCCTTGGGTACAGTGGCAGAAGGTGAGCATTCAAAGTAAATAAATTGTGTTCAAGTCTCAGCATGTAACCTTGATCAAGTTACACCTTAGGAATTTCAATGCTAGCACTGTAGTATAAATGTTTCTAAACACTAATGATACATTAAGCATTTAAATTTAGATAAAGGCTGGTGAGATGGCTCAGCAGGTGAAGCGCTTGCTGTGCTAGCCTGATGGCCTGAGCTTAGTCCTCAGAACCCAAATAAAAGGGATGAGCTGACTCCCTCCTCTGCCCTCCACACATACATTACAGCATGTGTACCCCAACACACAAGCAACATATCATATACAACACAATAATACATTTAAAAATACTTTCAAAATGAGTTGTCCAAGGTGAAAGAGATCTAAAGTAAAAGTCATCAATAAACTGAGAAGACAGAATGGGTTACAGAAGCATGTCCATTGAGAGCCATTGCAGAAACCATTCTGCCTGTTTGGTGACAACTCCTTATGCATGTGTCCAAAAGGGATTCTGAAGCCATTTCTAAGTCTGGAAATGTATGCTCTGACCAGTGGATAAAAGAGGAGCATGCAATGCCAAGCATGACTGGTTGAAAGCACTGAACTTGCAAGTCAGTTCTTGAGGGGTGGGATGTGCATCCAAGTTCCATTCAATAATAAACAATTTAACACACACATACAATTTCAGTGGTGTATAATCTTACACACAGCACACAGAGGGTGGGGCTGGAGGTTGGGCTGAGTCTTCTCCTCCTCTCTGCGTACCCCAAGGCCCAGGAAGAGTCTAGGACAGGCTTTGCTTGTGTGCAGCAGAAAGCAGAAACACTGCCCAAGCCAAATTGAGCAATTATGTTTATTTTCTTAATGCATGTACGTGTGTGTGTTCATGCCCATTTATATGATGTGGGGGACAGACGTCAACACTGGGCGTCCTTCTCTACGGCTTTCACTTTATTTTTTGAGGTACACTCTTTCACTGAACCTGGAACTCACTGTTTCAGGTCCTTAACTAGCCAGCAAGCACCCAGAATCTACCTTTTTCTGCCACCCCACAATGCTGGGGGAACAGATGTGTGCCCCTTAACCTACTTTTACATGTGTATAGGGGATCTGAACCCAGGTCCTCATACTCGTACATCTTATGGAGTCATCCCCTCCAGGTCCCTGGAATCATATCTTATTTTTCCATCCACATCATACTGGGAACAGAAACATAGTTAAACTTAACATCAGTCTTAAAGGGAGAGAAATCATTACTGTAAGGGTTGGAGGAAAGAGCATGTGAAGAGCTTTAAAAACGGTGCGAATGGCTACTGTTATTCACCATGTAAGTTGCATCCTAAACAAACGATGAAAACAGATCTCTACTAAACTCTACTAAACTACTAAAAGCCACTTAAAAAGTTCAGATTCTTCCAAGCCATTTTCCCTGACTCAATAAGTATTCACTTATTAATTTATTCTTAGCTGCACCATTCTCACATCAAGAACTTTTACTTCAGTGTGTTTTCTTTTCTAGTCCCAAATAGAAACTTATAAAAAAATACCTGAGCATGTATCAAAGCACTGTGTGGACCATGTCTAGGAACAAAAGTACACATATTTTTTTCTCAAAACATTTCCTAAACAAAACTCTTCCTGACATAAGAATTTTTTTCTTTTTGGTTTTTTGAGAAAGGGTTTCTCTATGTAACAGTCCTGGCAATCTAGGAACTCACTTTGTAGACCAGGCTGGACTTGAACTCACAGAGATCCACCTGCCTCTGCCTCCCAAGTGCTGGGATTAAAGGTGTGTGCCACCGCACCCAGCTGCTTTTGGAATTTTTACCTACTGTTGAAAACTTCCACCTTTGGACAGAGCCTTTTTGCACTTTATCCCTGTTAAAGTAAAAAAACACACACAACAAACACATCTGATTGTGAATGACATTGTCCTTCATTCTGCATCGCTCAGTTTGCTGACAGCACAGTCTCCTGCCCTGTTCTAGCCCTCCTAATCTCTCTCCCCATAAATTCTCATCTGTTTGATTTGAACTTGGTGGAAAAGATATTTTTATATTAATTTCATACCAGAAAAAATGAAGTCATGAAAACGTACTGAAAAGGATAGTCTTTATAAGACCTTAAGAATCAGACCCAACTCCTATTGCCAAATTCAATAAAGAATTATTTGGAGTAAAAACAGAACATCGCTCTGGGCTTGAGCCAACCAGAAGGGTTGATAGACTATGACAGCTCTGGTTTGTCCAACTTCCCTGCCCTTGAAGTGAACCCTGGAAGGGAGGCTGTGGAATGACTCTTGACAATGAGGTGAGCAGTGTATTTCCTACCCACAAAAGTGCTTAAAATCTCTGGTTACACCAGCTAGGGGAAGGCCACTGTGTCTGTGAATGTGCATGCACACATACATGCAGGTGCCCATGAAAGCCAGAAGGTGTCACATCCCCTGGAGTGAAACAGGCACTCATAAGGTGCCTAACACAGGTGCTGGGTACCAAACTCTAGTCTTATGTACAAGACCCTGGATTTGATCCCTAGTGCTACATAAAAAGGTGGCTAATAGCTGGGCAGTGGTGGCACTTTCCTTTAGTCCCAGTACTTGGCAGGCAAAGTCAGGCAGATCATTGTGAATTCAAGGCCAGCCTGGTCTACACAGCAAGTTCCAGGACAGCAAGAGCTACACAGAGAAACCCTGTCTCAAAAAACCAAAGGTGGGAAAGGCTAATAAAACTAAAGGTTTTCCCACTTCTCTTTTCTAATAATGTAATTGAAATAATAAAGACATAAAAAAGAAACAAATAGCAATTCTAGAATAATCAGGAAGAAAGTTTTCACTGTTAATTCCATCTGGCAAGATTAAGACTAGTAGCACAATTTTTTGAGCCAAATTTGAAGCAAGCTTTATTAAATACCAGCCAGGATGATGGCCACTGGCCACGTCCATACCTGGGATTCCCGGAGCATGACCTTGAATAACATTAATCAGAGACTTTTAAAGGCAAATCCCACAAGACTATGTACTTCCTGAGTTCATCCAATCAGAAGCAAGCATACATTCTGACATACTTCCTGCCCATATACCTCCTGCTGATGTCCTTTTGTATATGTGTTGCTTTTGTTGGCTAATAAATAAAGAAACTGCTTTGAGCCTATAGCAGAGCAAAACACAGTTGGGGGGGGGACTGAACTGAATGCTGGGAAAAAGAAGCAGAGTCAGGGGGAAGCTATGTAGTCCTGCCAGGGATGGAACCTTGCTGGTAAGTCATGTGGCAATACGCAGATTAATAAAAATGGTTAAATTAAGATGTAAGAACTACTCAATAAGAAGCTAGAGCTAGTAGGCCAAGCAGTGATTTAATTAATACGGTTTCTGAGTTGTTATTTTGGGAGTCTGGGCAGCCAGGAACAAACAAGCAGCCTCCTACAACATCCCACCTATGTGTCACCAAGCACAAGCTGTGCCATTGGGGCTACCATGCTTGTTTACAGAAGTGAAAACACAGGACTTGCTATCTTATACAAGCAACAGCCCCAAGTATTCCAGGAGGTTATCTGTCCTTGGGCAAGTGGGGCTTACAGGCGTAGAGGCATTTTGTTTCATAAGATCTCTTAAACACAGTAATTTAAACTTAAAATATCGCCTTAGCTATTATATCACCACCACAAGAAAGGTCAACAAATTTCTAGAAGACATGAAGCACACAGGTAAAAGTAACTCGATATGTTTAAAAATTAGGTCTAAATATAGATATTTGGTTCATTGAACAAACTATTAAAAACTGATGCTGGCTGAGCACCTAATGCAGGTACCCAAGTAAGTAGACAAGCTTCCCAAAGGGGCCATTAAGAACAAACTTCTGCACAAGTAGAACACCCAGGGAAAAGAGTAGACCTGTGATACTAACATGCTTACGTTTTAGAGTCACTTTCTCATACGCCAAACCTATATGCAAGCCAGCAGTTCTCCATGTGTAAAGCCTCTAAGAAGAAAGCCATTTTGTACATTTGTTTTTCAGACAGGGTATCACTCTGTACCCCAGGATTACCTGAAACTCTGTGCAAAGCTCAAACTTGCATCAAATTCATAGCAATTCTACAGTCTCAGCTTTCTTAGTGCTGAATTTACAGGAATGAGCCACCATGCCCGGTTTTAATTTCCCTCATTTAAATTTCTATAGATAAACATAGCCCTCACAAACAAAAGATGTTTGGACTTCTCAATGATCCGCTTTGTGAGACAGGGTCTCATGTATTCTACACAGATTAGCCTGGAATTTACGATCTTCATGTCTTTACGCCCTCTTGCTACCCACAATGCTAGGACTACGATGTGCCACCATGGCCTGATATGTGCTGTACTGGTGATCAAACCTAGGGGCTCCATGCATGTAAGACAAGGTTACACAGAGTTCCATTCCTGCTTTTTCAATGATTCTTAAGAGTATAAAAGGTCTTGATTTAATGGTAAAAACAAAACGGCGCTGTTCCCCAAGGGGAGGCAGCAGGCAGCGAGCCACGAGGGGCAGCGGGTCCCAGGCAGGGAGCCATGCGACAGGTGAGAGACCTCGGTGGGTCAGCTGGTACCATGAGGAGCCGTGGTGGGTGAGGGACAGAGAAAGATAATCACAGCAAGCAGAGAAAGTGGGTCTTTATTTAGTGGATTATGGAGGTGTAAGGGAAAGTGGGGAAGGAGAAAAGGGGAAAGAGCAGAGAGAGAGAGAAAGACAGAGAAACTGTGTGGGGTGTGTGTGTGTGAGAGGAGAGGAGAGGAGCCTTGGCAGCAGCCACCTCTTTCGAAGAGGGACAGGGCAGAGAGAGCACAGGCTGGAAGTGGAAGGAAAATCCATTTGCCTTGGCAGAAGGGGAGGGGGTAGGCGGGGCTTGTCTCTTAAAGGGACAGGACAGACCATTACACGAGATTTAAAATCATAAAGTAAGGAGCCCATGTTGCATTCAGTTCCATGTTTGGTTTGGTTGGGGATAAACATGAGATAGATGGGAAGGCGAGCATTAGGAGCACCCTGGCTGCAATCTGAATAGAGGAAGGGTGGGTGACACATGATAGTGGTGACGCCTGTTAACTTTACCTACTACTTCTGGTAAATTTCTTCAAACTTTTTTTTATGAGTCTAAAGTCCTGAGGGAACATGGCCTTCTAAGATCATTAGTAGAAACTGGAAGTGATAATTAGAAGGCTGGTTTGGGGGAAGAGATAAGTGTTCCCATACAATTCAGGGAGTGTCTCACACAGGGAGACACTGGACTGTCCCTGCACACATTTCAGAAAATTAATAAATAACCAATAATAAAAAGAAATGATCTGCTGTCAGTTTATGACTCTCTGTCCTTGGACAAAACATCTCAAGTTCATGACTGCAGCAGACACTTTCTTCCTGTCGTGCTTTAGGATGGTTACCATAGCAGGTGCTGGCCTGGCTGCAAAGGTGAGAAAGGGATGATAGGAAGGGTCTCATGACACAGGCAAAGCCTCCTGAGGAGTATTCAGAGTCTCACAGGTGATGAAACCTAGTAGTTGGTCCTCTATCTAGTCAGCAAGAGTTAAAGTTCTGAACCAGTGCTGGGCATGGACAGATAAGAAAAGGACGGTATACCTTTTCTTTCAGCCTTTAACATTTTTTTTCTTTTAGCAATGTGTTTTTATTTTCAATATGGAAAACAAAGTATTAACTTATCAGTGATAAGGTTGGGTACTGCAGTAAATTGATACTTTTTTATTAATTTCTGAAAATATTTACTAATTATTCTACTCAAACTATCAGTGAAAGGGGCTTGGCTTTGATGGGGGGAGCAAAGTAGTTTCTTTGGAGAATGCTAAAATTAAGTCCTTTGCTATGGCAATTCTGATAATGGGATTTAAAGTGTTCAAAAGCACACTCTTGTGCAGTTATGTCCCTTTGGAGAAATGGAAACATTGCAAACATTTCTAATGGCTAACATATTATTCCAGCTTCTTGCATAATTTCCCCTCCTTTTTTCCCTTGTAGTGTGTGAGAGAGAACACGCATGTCGGGGGAGGGGGAGCTGTTGGCCGGTTTCCTCCAGGAGCTTTCACATTCCCACCCTACCCTAAAGGAGTTACCCAACAGTCAGGAGCCACAGTTCCAGAGTTTTGCAATGCAAACATCTGCCCTTCCTCTAGCAACTTCCCTCTCCAGGAAAGCAAGAGCTTGTGTTTCTGAGGGAAGGTACAGAGAGTTTAAAGGTGGCTGAGCACTGTAGTGTGTCTGATTCAATGCCCAGATGCCTTCTGTCACTCCTGACCTCAGAGGGCAGGTACCACAGGGTTTGGCATGGGCCCCTGTGCCTTCTCCATTGTCCCATTTCCTAGTGTTTGGGAGAGATGAACTCCTCTAGGACTTCTTGGATGGCGCAAGAAGGAAGTAGATGTGCAGGTTACATCTGAAATCTACTTCCAAAATCCCTGTCTCCTGAGTGTGTCCATGTGTTGTCCTAGTGAGCTTCTGGCATCAAACTTCTGAGTTGAAATCTAGTTATCCAAGGAAGCCATTAAAGCCATTACCAGTTTTAAAAAAGTGAAGCCAGAGTAACTGCTAAATATATCCTATGTTAGTTCTGGTGTAAAATTATTCTTTTTGGCCTATATCCTTAGAATCTATGCCCACACATATTTCTGAGTTTCTACTATATATATGAGTCAGCAAATCCTGAACTGCTTTTTGAAGAACAATTTCTCCCTAGATCAGAGTTTGCATTTGTCTTGCTTGAACCTCCTCCATCTACCTCTTATTTAGGTCTAAACTAAGAAATACTGAACAATAGAAATAGGTCTTAAGACTAAGAGTCCTCTTGCAAGGCAACTGCCCCTCAAAAGGTAAAAGGTCAGGCATGGTGGCAGGTGCTTGCAAGCCTAGCACTGGGGTGGTATGGACAGGAGGATCACTGGGCCTTGCCGGTTAGCCAGCTTAGCCTACCTAGAAAACCCCAGACCAGTGAGTAAGCGTTTCTCAAAAAACTAGGTAGGAATCCCCTGAAAAATGACACCAGAGTTGAATTCTGTTTACACATGCACACATCCATGTAATGGTAAAACTAAAATGGTGCCGTTCCCCAAAGGGTGGCAGGCAGTGGGCCACACAAGAGGCAGTGGGTCCCAGGCAGGGAGCCACTGGGCAGTTGAGGGACCTTGGTGGCTCAGCTGGTCCCATGAGGAGCCCGTGGCAGGCGAGAGACAGAGACAGATAGGCATGCCATGCAGAGTGAGGTTGGGTATTTATTTAGTGGGTTATGAAAGGGAAGGGGAAAGGGGAGAAGGAGGGAGAAGTGGGGGACAAGGAGCAAGAGGCAGAGAGAGGGAAACAGAGAAAGAAAGAGGGAGAGAGAGAGAGGAAGGGGGAGAGGAGAGGAGAAGCTACCTCTTTGGCAGAAGAGAGAGAGCACAGGCTGGAAGTAGAAGGAAGATCCACTTGCCTCAGCAGATGGGGTGGGGGAGAGGGGAGGCTTGTCTCTTAAAGGGACAGAACAGACCATTACAGTTGTATTGACATTGAATTTTTTGATTGCTGACAAGCAAATGACATCTGCTAAAAGACATTGGTTGAAAGAAGGACTTCTGAAATAAACCAGCCTATGTACTTTAGGAATGCCTTAATTTTAAAATGGTAGTAAAAAATATATTTGTCAAATGGAAGTAAAAAATGCTTTGGGGAAGAGGTTTTGCTTTTGTTTCCATAGGAAATGAGAGGGTGTGGATTCCTTTCAGGTAAATATGGATCACTTTTGATTGGAAGGGGAGAGCTTTTGAAACTTGTCAGATGATATATATCAAGAAAGGTTACAGCTGGTCTTTTCAGGACTTGGCCATTATCTCAGTTTTGTCAGGGTCCCTTCAAGATGCTGTCACCCACAACCAACAGGAAACAGTCTAGAGTAGATGATACCCACATTCCCAAGAGATGGTGTGGGTGGTTGTTGATTATTTGGTGGTTT
>JAQHUG010000133.1:228071-291414 GCA_028555095.1 Dicrostonyx torquatus
AGTGTGCACAGAGTCCTGGAGTGCTTGTGTAGTGTGCACAGAGTCCTGGAGTGCTGGTGTAGTGTGCACAGAGTCCTGGAGTGCTTGTGTAGTGTGCAGAGTCCTGGAGTGCTTGTGTAGTGTGCACAGAGTCCTGGAGTGCTTGTGTAGTGTGCAGAGAGTCCTGGAGTGCTTGTGTAGTGTGCACAGAGTCCTGGGATTGATCCCTAGTGCCACACCTCGTTCCAGGTGTGGAGTTCATACCTATAATCTCAGCACATAGGAGATACAGGTAGGAGAATCAGAAAGTCTACCCATTTTACAAGTTGATCGAATATTAGAATGAAATAGTAAATTGGGGCATTATGTATAAGCCCTGTAATGCTGGGATGCTTGAAAAAAATTCTGAATCAAATATTAACTAGATTACTTACTCAGAAATCCAATTAAAATATGTTTATATTTTGTATGTCTGAGTATTTTCCCTGCATACATGGATGTATACATGCCTGGTAACTGATAAAGCCAAGAGAGGGTGCCAGCTGTAGGTGCTGGGAACCGAACCTGGGTCCTCAGAAAGTACAGCAAGTGCCCTTGATTGCTGAGCCATTTCTCCAGGCCTATCCTCCCTCAACTTTTCTTTTTCCAAAGACAGGTTTCACTTTGTTACCCTGACTGGAACTCACAGAGATCCTCCCGCCCCTGTCTTCCCAGTACAGGAAATAGAGGCATGTGCTACCATGCCAGGCAATTCTCCCATTTCTGTGGGTTCCCCTCTAGCTATCATTTTGCAACTTCGCTTTTCTTTCCCACAGGGTCCTGGAAGGCAGAGATCATATGTTTGCATCTGAAGTGATCACATTTAAGAGATGAGTGAAGACAGGACGGGAGTAAACTCTGATAAGGGATGGGTGTTGGGCCTCTTCTGGGACCCACCACAGAGAACATCCGAGTTGTCTTCATTCCTGACAGTTCCAAGATGGAGGCAAGGGCCCTGCCTGGGGAGCTAGGGGATGTGTCCCATAGGGAGGGAGGACTGTGATGCTGGTAGTGGGAGGCCTGGGAGGCCTGGGAGGCCTGGGAGGCTGTAATGAGGCCTCTAGAGGCCCTAGGGAAGGGCCCCAAGGTCTGTAGCTTCTGAGGCAAGGCCCCAAGAGCCAGGCAGTCAGCTGACCTCTGGAGGGAGGCCAGGGCAGGCAGCAGGGAAGAAAGAGAGGGAGGTCTGGGAAGGCAGAGAGGGGAAAAATTAGTGGGGCTAGAGGCAGAAGAAAGGGAGGAGGCGAGAGAGAAAGGGAGAGGACCAAAAGCCTAGACAGAAGTGGGCTGGGGAAGAAAGGGGAACAAGTAGGAAGAAGAATGGGGAGGGAGAAAAGAGAAGAATCCGAAGCGGAGCCTGAGGCACTGAGGGAGCAGGCAGAGACGGGAGGAGAGCTTTGGCCCAGTCCCAGGAAAGAGATGGCTCCAGAGGCCTGGCAACTCCTTCTGCTAATACCATATGGAGGGCCTGGGGAGGGGTGGGGAGGGTGTTCTCTGTCACGTGGTCTGCAGCAGGGCACGTCAGGGGCTTCAGAGTCTGTCCTTAAAGTAATTGCTTTTGAGGGAAGGGGTACAGGCCCTAGTGAAAGAGAAGAGGGAGACATGGGAAGGACCGAGAGCCGAGTCCGAGGAGAGCGTGCTTGGGTCCCCAGAGTTAGCTGAGGGTCACAGACGAAAAGAGGCGTATTTAATTACTTTCCTTATTGGACATATGTTTACTGAGAGGTAGGCCCGGGCCACAGCGTCACTAGTGTGGCCACATCCCGCTGTGAGCAGCCCTGTAGCCTGGCTGCCCGGGCCTAGGTTTCCTTGTCTGCAACCTCAAGTTTATGAACTCTGTAGGTTTTATTTCCAGGATTAATGAAGTAGTTTGTGGAAAGTTAATTGCTCACTGGTGTGGAGGGAACATTTTGAAAGGGTTTTCCTGGCAGCATTTGAGCAGCTGGACCTTGAAGGAGGAGAAGGCATTTGCTAAGCAGGAACAGAACCTTCTGGGTTGAGTCGGCAGAAGTTGTAAGGAGTTTGGAGGAAGCTGTGGTGGTGCGGATTGCAGAGGCTGACCTTTGGGGTTCCTGTAAGAGTGTTGTTGTGGGAAGGGCTTGCTGAACACTCAGGTCCTGGGGCCCCCTTAGATCTGCCTGGGTATCTGCACAGAGCCCAAGTGGTAGCCACAGGAGGAGACAAGGGGTGTGTGTGTATGAGTGTGTGTCTGCCTTTCAACTCCCCAGAGGTTTCTGATGAAGCTCTTCCCACTTGATCCAAGGGCTCATGCTGTCAGCTGGACTGCCATAAACAGTTTATCAGCATCCAGTCTTTACTCTGAGCCTCCTACTTCCCCTTGCCCAGTGGACGCCTTCCCCGATGGTTCAGGTCTCTTCCTACTATTCCTCTAACTGACTATTCCTCTATTCTTGTACCTGGGAAACTTGGGAAGTTGTCATAGATGTTGGCTCATGAGCCTTATTTCTCCCTGTACCACTCCTCATACAAAAAGATGTAGCCCGGAGAACATGGCCAGCATAAGGGGCATCAGAATGGCTGCTGCACCAAGCGGTTGAGCGACTCTCTGGAGGATGACTGTGGGAGAACCCTCATGCGGGTCTGGCTCTTTCTTTCCGGTTTAATTTTGCTCCTCAGGACCCACTTAGAGCTGGGAGATTTCCTAAAGAAACTTTCTGGGCAGAGTTACCTCAGTCAGGCCCCTGAGAGTCACCTGTGTGAGTGAGTATATGCATGTGTACACACGTATGTGTGTGTAGATAATGTACATGGACATGTTTGTGAATGTGTGTTTGTGTCTTGATAGGTTTCTATTGCTGTGAAAAGACACCATGACCATGGCAACTCTTTTAAGGAAAATGTTTAGTTGGGGCTACCTCCCTTACAGAGGTTTCAGGGGTTCAGTCTGTTATCAGCATGGTGGGGAGCACGGTGGCATGCAGGCAGACATGGTGCTGGTGCTGAGAGTCCTTACATCTTCATAGGCAGGCAACAGGAAGTTGACTGACTATAACACACTGAGGGAAGCTTGAGCAAAAGAGACCTCAAAGCCTGCCCCCACAGTGACACACTTCCTCCAACAAGGCCACACCTCCTAATAATGACACTGCCTTTGGGAACCATTTTCTTTTAAATCACCAAAGGATGTGACAATACATGTGTAGTATATATGTATATATGTGTGTATGCATGCATGTATGTTTGATGTGTGTATACATGATGTGTCTTGGAGAGGATCCTTAGCTTTTCTCAAATTTCTCAGTGCCTTGGATTTGAGGAGGCAGTGTGGTAGCTGGTCTCTCCAGCAGCTTGTGGAAAGTGACAGGGCACAAAACTCATGATTCTGGAGGGGTCTTGCTTGAAATCCTACCTGTATAATGAGCTTTCAAACCTACCTGTCTGACCTGCCTTATTTGAATGTTTTAGATTCTGGCCAGCTCACAGGTTTGCATGGTTCCAGAGATCCCTTCCTGTCTAGGTGTGGCGGTCCTGAAGGGGGTGCCTGTGTTAGGACCGTGATTAGGCACCGAGCTAGACACAGCTCCGCAAACACTGTCTCAGCTTTAGCAACCTTGATAGTAGTAGTTCCATCCCCTACCTCCACTAGACAGAAAAGAAGAGTGGGATGTAGGAAATTAATACACAGGCCCAAGACCCCACAGTCCACCAGAAGTACTGTCTTGGCTTACCCTGCCTGTGCCACTTGGCAGTAGCGTTGAGTCTCCATGCCTCCTCATTGGTTCGATGACCCTCTTTCCACTTCAGGGCACTACAACTTCCTAGGCAATGACTAGCTCTGGAGAGAGTGAAGGCAAAAACCTTGACTGAGGCTGGGAAACGCTGAGGGTCAGATATCATTGGGAAAGTAGGTGAACTTCAAGGAGTGTGTGTGCGGTTGCCATCATCAGAAAGCATCACAGGGAAGGATCAGCAATAAAAACAGCGGTGCTCGATAGCTAAATGTCAACATTAGCTTTTTTTCCCTCTCAAAATATTCCTAATATTCAGTGCTTACACTACTACAAAAAGTCCCCCGTTTAATGCCATACTAATTCCGGCCACATGGTGTCCCTCCAACTCAGTCTAAATCTCGGAGACAGCTGACTCGCTCCAGCTTTCTAGGAAGGGCTTGATGGAGCAGAGGCAGCCCTAACCCACAGAACTGGCTTCTGGCTGCTGGGGTCCTATCGCCAGAGAAAGGAAAAGGGACAGCCAGGGCAGGGCAGCTACTTGTTTGTTTCTAAGAGTCCCAAGAGACGGGTTGACATCGAAGGTTCACAATGAAAGGGAGGTTAGTTAGGGCTCTTTGAAGGAGGGACCCAGCTGGAGGGCAGCTTCCTCAGGAGGTGGGGCTGGCTCTCTGGAGGGAGGTCCAGAAGGAGATTGGGGTGGGAGCTGAGGAAAGAGTAAAGACAGTGATGCTGTGGGAAGGAGACATGGTGGGGGTTGTTTGGAGACAAAGCCCACGCACTTCACAAGAAGAAACAAAGACTAAGTAACCCTTCTCTTTTGTGTATCACCTGAATTTTCTTGCCAGTCTGGTTCCAAGCTGTAGTGCTTAGCTGGACAGGGACATCCAGCTTTTCTAGTAGTGTTGGATTTCCTGTAGGGAGATGTTCCCACAATGCTGTGCATGGTACCGCCTGGAGGGCTTGTTGACAACTGCTCTAATCTTGGCAGGCCTGGAGTGGGCCAGAACAAACATTTCTAGAAAGTTCTCTGCTGATGCTTGTGCTCCCGGTCAGGAGAACTTGGGGTGCAACGGATTCCCTGTCCTCATATGATCTGTCATTGTTTCTTCAGTGTTGAGAATGATAATGACGGAGACAGGGTCCCATGTAGCTCAGATAGGCTCCAATGTCCCCTGTAGCAAGGGTGACCTTGGTGTTCTGATCCTCTTGCCTCAACCTCTGGAATGCTGGGACTGCAGGTGTGTACCATCACTCCAGTTTATGTCGTGCCAGGGATTGAGCCAAGGGCTTCCTGCCGTCTGTTGATGCTTCAAACTGAGCTGCATTCCCAGCTCCTGTTCCCTCCGTTTTAAAAGCCCCAAGCCAGAATCCAGGTCTTCTCACCTTGGTGCACTGTGATGCACCTAACCCTGGCTTAGCCTAGTGTTGTTTTCAGAACATCTGGACCATGTGTTTCAGGGCTGAGTCGTAATGGTGATGGGCTGTACGGGGCAACAGCAAGCTCCCAATGATTTGGTTCATCGGGGAATCTGTATGCCACCATGGTTCCTGTGCTTGGTTACCTTGGGTTCTCCTGGGTCCAGCTTCTCCCTGGTCCCCCAGTGACAACAAATTCCATGCTTTACTTAGAGTCATTACAGTTGCTGGTGGTAAGATCCCTGACTCAGGCTCAGAGCAGCCCGGGGGGAAACTGAGTCGAGTCAGGTCACACTCAAGCGAGTGGTGCTAGAACTGAGAGCTGGAGCCAGAGACCCTGCTCCCAGAGAGCTCTGCTGTTGTGTGTATAGTCCCTATCTCTACAGCAAGTCCCTGCCTGGAATAACCTTTTGGGAATCAGTGTATTAAGTCCTCCAAACTACGGTAGCAAACACAGTACATAAAACTCTGTAGTATCCCCATCCCCCAGTCTAAAGCACTAAAACACTACACACTCTCTAGAGTTCCTACAGAAATAAGCTTTTTTCTCAGGTGGGTTCCTGTGCTCTCCCCCCAACCCCCCAGCATTCCTGGGCTGAAGAGGAAGAGGAGGATGTACGCCCCGGAGCGAGAGCTGGCCTTTCCCCCTTCTGAAGCTCTGAGTTCCCGCAGACTGGTAGGGTGGTGAAGGGAAATATTTCCTCCTTAGCAACAGTTAGCTTTGAGTTTCTCCTTTCAAGTCTTGTATTAGTTTCTTATGGCTGCCATAGCAAATTAGCACAAATGGCACACCTCAAAACAACACACGTTTATCATTGTACAGACTGCTCTGGGATTCAAGTTTGAAATGTGTGTTATGAGGTTGAAGTCAATGGCTGTGTTCATTCAGGAGGCTCCAGAGAGAATGTAATCTTTGCCTTTCCAAACTTCTTGAGGCATTCCGCATAGACTAGACCCCTGGGCATGCTGTCTAATTTCTGCTTCCATCAAGACATCCCTGATAAGGACTCTGTGATTATTTGGCAGTCTCACCTACATAGTGCTGTTTGCTAGTCAAGTTCTTAGGTTCTGGGGAGTAGAATATAGACATCTTGAGGGAGGTCTGCCATGGTGGTGATTTAGTAAAAATCAATTTTAACTTAAATCAACTCAACTCAATAAAACACAACCAAATAAGTAGAATGAAGAGCAGTGTGGGCTGGTGAGACGGTTAATTGTTTCAGCATTTGCCTGTAAACACGAGAACCTGAATTCAGATCCTATAACCCATGTAAATGCCCAGCAGACATGGCGGACTGCCTGTAATTCTAGTATTCTGGAAGCACAGACAGGGAATCCCAGGGTAAGCTGGATAGCTAGACTAGATGCATTGGTGAGTTCTGGGTTCAAGTGAGAGACTCTGCTTGAAAACTTAAGGTGGAGAGCAATTGAGGATGCCACCTGATCTCAACCTTTGCTTTTGTGTGCCCAGGCATTGGTGACCTGCATTCCTTCCACATATGGTACATATATACCATACATACATGCGCATGCACATGCACACATATCCTCTCTCTCTCTCTCTCTCTCTCTCTCTCTCTCTCTCACACACACACACACACACACACACACACAAACTCATGTATCCATTTTTGAAAGATAGTTATTTCCTTCTGTTTTCTTTTTAGAAAGGATTTATTTTTAATTATGCGTGCAGAGATATGTGCACATAAGTTTTATTTTAATGATGTGCCTGTGTGTGTGTGTGTGTGCACATGAGTGCAAGTGCTTGTGGCAGCCAGAAGAGGGCGTTGCATCCCCCTGGAGCTGGAGTGACAGGGAGGTGTAGGTCCCTGATGTGGGTGATATGAACCAAACTCTGGTCCTCTACAAGAGCAGTATACGCATTTAACTGCTGAGCAAACTCTCCAGCCCTTCCAGTTTCATAAAAATAATTTTTACATAGTTGTATGATCTGAAATCCTGTTATTAATCAGAGATTAGATCATAATTTATATTCTATGCTAGTACACAGTGTGAACATACACTTTTATCGGTTCTGTAGTGTTCTGTTGACAACATGTAACCAGTTTTACCTAGGCCCTTGCCAGTTTTGGGAATTTATTTTGATTTTCTGACTCAAATAAGTGTGGTGAATACTTTTGCCTATGAGGAGTTTGCATTTGTGTGTGTATAGTTTTCCACCCTTGAGATGGATTGCAGATGTGGAGTTACTGGACTGAAGAATTTTTATACAAAATGTTTTATAGAGGGTTTCTATCAATTTCAAACCCACCAGATTCTGGAGATTAGGAGATGGACACCTGTGAGGGAGAGCCATCATTTTGTCTTCTGCAGGCATCAAGAGCCCATCTGTGAAATGAGGATGGCAGTCAGGGCTGCACAGGCAGTTAGGAAATGAGAAAAGATATTTGGGTCTCTGAAGAAGGCTTGTCAGACATTTGGAGGCCTCACAGGTGCCATTGCTCTCATGAGCTGGGCTTATCTGGGTGGGCAGCCTGGAAAGAGGGGCTTCTGCTGACTCAGGTGTACAACATGCTTGTGTGTGCATGTGCGTGCACATGCATATATGGAAGTGCCCTTGGAAGTCACTGGAGCTGGAATTCTGGGTAGTTGTGAACTACTGGCCCTGGGTGCTGAGAACAGACCCTGAAAGAACAGTAGAGCTGAGCTATCTTCTCAGCTTCTAGGGACAGTAGATCTTCTCCTTTAGAAATGTCAAAAAACTTGTGGTTCACACCTTAATCGTGACTCAGATTCACTCTGGGAGTGTTTAGAGGCATGGATTCTCTGAGTTCCTCCCAGAGGTGATGCTTTGGTTAAAATGGCCTGGGGTCCAGGTGTCTTCTTTACCAAAGTTGCCCTGGTGATTTCATAACTGAACATAATGGAGACTTGTGTTGTCAACATAAAAGTACCAACTCTGGGGCTCCAGCTATGGCTTAAGCAGTTGAGGGCACTTGTTCTTGCAGAGGACTGGGTTTGATTCCCAGAACCTATATGGTGCCTCTCAGCCATCTATAATCAGTTCCAGGGGACCCATTGCCCTCTTCTGACTTCTGAAGGTGCCAGGCACATGTGTGGTACATACACATACATGCAGGCAAGCTCCTCATGCAATAAAATAATGAACAAAATAACCTGACTCTGATTTAAAAAAGAAAACAGTTTATTCTGAGCGAAATGTAAACTGACCATGAACTGGGAAAATGGATCCAAGTCATCTTGAAAGCCATGAGCCAATGCTTACGAAATCTACCAGTGGGTCATATAATAGGCAGACTGCAGCAAGATGGGGGAATCCACGAAATCCGGAAGTGATCTTGTCACATTCCTGGCTTTGGACTGGTAGAGGCCAAGTGTCAGCTCAGCAATTCCTTCCTAGGTTTTTATCTAGAAGCCAAGAGGATATTAAGTCAGCTTCAGAGGCTAGTAAATGGTTATCCAGGGGGCTAAAGAGAGCCCTGGACAGTTTGCTTCTTGTCCTTCATCTCTCCACAATCAGGGTATTTACTTGGCCAAGGTCAAACAGGGTTTGTAGTGGAAAACTTTAGTTCCTAGCATTTAGGTAAGTACAAAGCCCCAAACATCCTTGGCAAGCTGAGCTGGGTTACTGCACAGGTAAGACGCAGGTTAGCCCAGTGGCCTACCGAAGCCAGGTGAAGCACTCTGGCTCAGTGGGACTCAGTGGGATGGTTAAAAGAGTTTGCTTTGATCCAGTTGATGCTGCCATTTTCCTTGGCTCAAAGGGAGACCGAGCCAATCCTCTGAACATACATCACGGAACAGCCCCAGTCTGTGAAGGGAAACATTCCTTTCAATGTTTCTGGTTTCCAGTTGCGGGTGAAGAGGTGCAAGCAAAGACTTGATTCTGGATCTTTTCCAGTGAGGAGGAGGGACTGTATCCAACCCCTCAAGACCGAAGCCAGGAGGACAAGAGGGGGTAAGAGGTGAGGTCTCTGCCTATACCCAAACTATGCTGTGTGTGTTACAGAAGTGTCCCAGTGACAGCCGTTGTTCTTACCTTTAATATATGCTAAGGTTAAAAAAAAAAGTTTTAGTTGCCTGATGGCTGTTGCCAAGTCCCCTGGAGAAAGAGCTGGTGAAAAGGGCAGGCTGCAGGTGACACTGTTCTTGCAAAGAGAAACTGAGTCCCAAGTCACTTGCGAATGTGACTTTCTTATGCAATATAGTCTTTGTGGATGTTACCCAGGTAAGACGAGACCATCAGGGTGGACTTGATCGCATCTAACTAACTGCTGTTCTTATAAGAAAAAGAAGACAGCTCTGGAAGATGGAGCCAATCACTATTGACTCTCCCCAGCCACGCCCTCTGGTGTCAGGGATGCTCCAAGATGAACATCGCTCTCTTCTCCAACAGCCTAAATTTCACTCATTCTTTGTCCACACTTTGGGATTTGGGGAAAAACTCATCAAAAAATTTGTGTTTAACGAAGAAGAACAGGTCTAAGTTAATTGGTACATGATGCTCCCATGATCTCAGGGGAGTTTTGTTGTATAATTAAGTTCATTTTACAGAAGGAAAAGAATCTTAAAATTTACATGGAAGCACAAAAGACTCTGGATAGTCGAAGCAATCCTGAGCAAAAAGAACAATGCTGGTGGTATCATTAACCTGATTTCACTCTATGTAGCCACAGTATAGTGCCGGCACAATAACAGACACTTAGAGCAATAGAAAAGAACAGAGGACCCTACGAGAGACATACATGGATCTAATCTACATGGGAAGTAGAAAAAGACAAGATCTCCTGAGTAAATTGGGAGCATAGGGACCATGGGAGAAGGTAGAAATGGAGGGGAGAGGAAAGGAGAGGAGTGGAGAAAAATATAGAGCTCAAAAAAAGCAACTAAAAAAAAAAAAAAAGAATAGGGGTCCCAGTTATAAGTCCACACAGCTAAAGACACTGGAAAACACACATCATTCTAGGCATGGTTGTGCACACCTTTCATCCCAGCTCTTGGGAGGCAGAAGCAGGGGGGATCTCTGTGAGCTCAAGGCCAGCCTGGTCTACATATACATAGTGAGTTCCAGAACAGCTAGGGTTACATAGCTACATATCATGTCTAAAAAAAATACACACAATAGAAAAGACAACCTCTTCAACAAATGGTCTGGGAAAACTGGTAATCCACATACAGACGAATGGAACTAGATTCCTATAGCTCACTGCATTCAAATCAACTGCAAATGGATCAAGAACACAAAACACCTGCAACTGTTAGTAAAAAAGTATGAAAAGCCACCTGGAGATATAGGCACAGATAAGGATGTTCTCAGTTGGACTTCAATCACTCAGGAGATAAGGCCAGCACTGACAAATGGGACCTCATGGCATCTAAAAGCTCTGCTTAACAAAGGAACAGTTAGCTGGGTGAAGTCTACAGAATGGGGAAAATTTTGCTAGATATATATCTAGCAGAGGGTTAAAATCCCACATATAAAAATAACGTAAAAAGCTAAACAGGAAGTTATCAAACCCAGTTGGTAAGTGGGTAATGAAATAAACACGTTTCTCAGAAGATGTAGAAATGGCCAATAAACTTATAAAAAACGCTCAACCCTACTCTCCATTAGAAAAATGCGTATGGAAGTTACGCTGGGATTCATCTCAGTCCAGACAGAAAGACGTCAACAAATGGCAGTAACAGCAAATGCTAGTGAGGATGTGGAAGAAGGGGAGCAGCGGGGATGTACACTGGCTGCTGTGGGAGCCAGCACTATCTCCCATGTGAGCCGGTACAGCACTCCTGGGTATTCACCTGCACGATTCATGCCTACACATCACAGAGACACTTGAATATCTGTCTGCTGGGGCTTCTGTTCACAATAGTTACGTGTGGAAGCAGCCTAGGTGCCCAACTACAGAGGAATGGATCAAGAAAACATGCTTTAAATACACAGTAGGATTTTTCCAGCTACGTAGTTTGTAGAAAAATGGATATATCTGGAGAGAATTATATTAAATGAATTAAGCCAATCTCAGAAAGACAATGTGCAATATTTTCTTTAATTTGCTATTCCTATATCTTATATAGAAACATGCAGTCACGTCTGCATATATGACATGAAAGTATAAGGGAAATCCTTTAGGGGCAGCAGGGACTAACAGGATGGGAACAGGAAAAGGGAGGGAAGGACAGTATGTGGAGGAATAAGCTCAGCACTCATAATATACATTCATAAAAACTTTTTAAAAATTCAGTGTTTATTCCCTCTGGCTTGATCTAAACAAGGAAACACATAACCATCAGTGCTCTTAGAGACCGTCCTGTGAAAATGAGGAAAACAATTTAAAAAACAATCCCTTGAATAACAGCAGAAAGCTAGTCTTTCTTTGTGAACTCAGGGAGGCCCTGGATCAGTGAGTGGCCTGAAATCCGCCCTAGCTCTGGATAACAGTTAAGTGAGTCAAAACATCTTAGTATTTTCAAATCAAGTGGTGTGTGTGTGTGTTCTTTATTGTGGTGGTTTAAAAATATGATGACAATCTTTTTCATATTTTTCCTTTGTGGAGTGTTTAGTCTTCTTTGGATGGGCTATGGGCATAAAGGAAATGATCTGACGGCTGGAGCTCCTCCTCTGGGAAATACTTGATGGAAGGAGGAAACTGACTCTTGAGAATTATGCTTTGACTTCCTCGTGCACACACACACAAAATCAATAATAATAAAAGAACCAGGTCTGATTTGTAGAGGACAGTTATTTAAAATATACAAGTTTTTGTTGAAAATCAATTCAGTCTGGCAAGGGCAGAATAGGAGTGTTTGTCTGTCTGTCTGTTTCTTCTTGTGCTATGATTGTAGTAATTACTTTCCTATTTCTGCCAGGCCCAGACTCTGAGTGTGTGTGGATTGGTGGGGGAGCATTCTGAGCGTGTTCCCTGTGGCTTGAAGCCTGTAGCTGAACTCATACACAATGACCTGACCTTACCCATGCTGGCTGCTGTGAAAGTCATCTATCCAGCTCTGCACAACACCAGGAATTGCAGATTGGATCTAGGGGAAGACGGTGGCTTTAGTTCAAGTCAAGATGCTTAGGGCTGGCAAGATGGCTTATTGGTTAAGAGTTTGTACTACTCTTGGAGAACCTGAGTTCAGTCCAAGTGCCTAAGTCAGTCAGCTCACAACCTGTAACTATAGCTCTAGGTGATCTGGTGCCCTCTTCTGACCTCAATGGCCACCTTCATTTAAACACACACACACACACACACACACACACACACACACACACACACACACTTACACACTTTAAAATAAAAATAAAAAGTCATTAAAATAATATGGTATCTCAAAGGGCTGCTTCTTGCTCCCTCTTTGGCTCCTAATCCCACTCTTTGGATTCAGCTCTGCCTTCTGGAACTGGCCCTTCATCTATGGCAACGGCCCCACCCCTTTTGAAGAAGCATGTGTTTGGAGAAGATGAGACTTGAGACTGACAGTGGCAGGGGAGCATAATTAAAACAGACAGGGCTATTGAAAGGGGAGTATTAACCAAGAGCCCAAACTGAGACTGAGCAGGAAAGGGCATTTCAGGGTCTGGACAGACAAAGGTTCCTGCCCATGGGGGTGATGTGGAGTCCAGATAGCAGAGAGAGCCAGGACAACATGGAGCCGTGCTGGCCTGAGCCATAAGTTCCAGTGGGTTGAGGCTGTTGCTCTGATAGTGTATATACCTGGTTCAATCCCTAATACAAAAAAGGCTGGGGAACCCAGCTGGTTGAGAAGGATGGCTCTGAAGTGAACAGCTTCAGCTGAGCGTTTTCATCATCAAGAAGGCAGTTTTGATGAAGTGGAGTCACTAGCCGTCCAGACCACTTTCCGCCATCTTGGGAGTCTACTGCAAACTAAAGAGAAAGTTTAGAGCCTCTGAGTGACAGGCGCTGCCACTTTAAGGTTTTAGCAAGAGCCACTAGCTGTTTCCTTTAGGAGCTCATACTGTCAAGACACCAGGAAATTTTAGTGCCTGGATTCTGTTATAGAGATGGATTTTTTTTCAGGTGTCTTCAGAGTGGATACTTGTGCATGACTCAGGCCAGCGTGGCTGTCAGAATGATCTGGGGAATGTGTAGACCTGCACCGCATCCAATCAATTAAATCAAAATCTCAGGGAGTAACTCTCAGATATCAGGTGATCAAAAGCCACTGGTCTAGTGACCTCACCTTCCCCATAAGATCCTCTACTAAAATAATCTAAATGATCACTAAATATACCCCAAGTGATAACAATTTTTAAATAACGCACAATAAAGAGATTTTTGTGCAAGATTTGAGCAGCAATGATTATTTCTTTTCAACATCTTGATTTTCTCTGTTCTTCCTGGAGAATCTCTGAACCCTCTCTCATTCTTTCTTCTGTTATTGAAAAGTCCTGGGCCTCTTCTGAGACAGTGGCAAATGCTGAGGGTTTAGAGGCAAGCTCCATCTTGGGAGCAGGGGGTCAAATGTGAGAAGCACGTATAAAATTGAAAGAAAATATTTGGAGTTGAAAGGAGTGGGAAAAGGCAAAAATAGATATGAAAACTCAAGAGCCAAGAAGTAGATCCGGAACTGTTTTGGAAGGTGCACAAAAACAATGTAGTAATTTAAAAAGTCCTAAATTAGAGTTTAATTATTCGTGCTGTCACCCAGCCTTTTGATATTCTAGAGATCCCAAGCAAAGCGCATTCATTTAAACTAACACCAATGGCCTAGCCAGAGGGCTCAGACAGTAAAGGAGCTTTGCCACTGAACTTGATGACCTGGGTTAAATCCTCGGGTCTCACTTGGTGGAGGGTAAGAGATGACTCTTGCACACATACGGAGTGAGTAAATACATGTAATAAAAATAAGAAAAAGATAAAAAGAACACACATACACACATCTGATGTGGGATTCCCCTCTGTATGTGTGAATATTATTGGTTAATAAAGAAGCTGCTTTGGGACTATTACAGGGCAGAATAGGGCAAGGAGTTCCAAGCAGATAGAGGAGGAGAGAGTAGGTGGAGTCAGTGAGAAGCCATGGAGCCATCACAGGAGACAGACATCCCCCCCAACCCCGCAGGAGTCTGCTGAAATGTTGTCAGTAGACCACAACATCATGGTAGTGCACAGATTAATGGAGATGGGTTAGTTTAGGATATAAGAGCTAGCTAGCAATACGCTTGAGCTATTGGCCAAACAGTATAGCAATTAATATAGTTTATGTGTAGTTATTTCTGTTCTGGGCTGCCGGGAACCAATGAGTGGTCTCTGCCAACTGATTGGTGCACCAGCATGTGCCAACTAAACCCACTTAAAAACCCGAGAGAGCTTGAAAAGAAATTCTAGACACACACACACACACACGCACACACACACACACACACACAGAGTTTAACACAGCTTCTTGCTCTGTTTGCTGACAAAAAGCAGAGATGTGGCTCCTTTAAGAGGTTTCCTGACTCAGCTTTAGCAGTAAAAACTGTGCAGCTTCTTTAGAAATGGTGGCTTCCTGGTTCACCAGCACTAATGGCTCTGATGCTTTTGGGAGGTCTGGCTACAGAGCATTTAAATGGGGTTTTGAGCAGAGTGCTACAACTTGCTTAATGGCAACATAGAACCTTTGTGTGCCTGAAAAGGGGCAATGTGCTTGGCTCTCAGAGGCAGCAAACATGCCTCCACCGTGTTGGACTGGGCAGAGCAAGCAGACAGGGCTGAGTTGGTCCTAGCCACATCCATCTGCTGAGCATAAAAAGAAAAAAAAAAGAAAAGAAAAAGGTGCTCTGGTCAGAAAATAATTACAGATACACAATAAAGACAGATTCAGATTAAAAAAAAAACCTCTAAATGTGTCACAGTGTTAAATAAATGTATGTAGGCTTGGGAAAGAGAAGAAAAAGAGTATAGAGAGTTATAAAAATAAGTAAATCATTAGAAAAATAAAACAAGGTCTTTAATGAGACAGAGTACAGTCATAGATTAAAGGGGTAAAAAAAAAGCCACGTAAAGATGGAAAATACACAGGGAGTCTAGATTATGTACATTATTGTGTTTTCTTTGAATTTTTTGTTTTACTGTGAATGAACTAAGTACAGAGAGACATTTCATTAGTGCTGCTAAGCTAAACCAACATAGTTTTAAAGGTATTTTGACTTTAAATTTGGGTCAAGAATATGTTGCTTTGGAAAAGAGGTTCTGCTTTTGTTTCCATAGAAGATGAGAACCTGTGGATTCTTTTCAGACTAATATGGTTTGATGGACCAAGACCCCCTGAAAGGTTGCTGTGAATACCCCTAAAAAATTCACTTCACTCAACAAAAAGCAGGAAGCAGTTTGGAGAGAACTATGTCCAAATTCCCTAAATGGTTTTTTACATTTAATGGGGGATATGCTATAGAGATGGATACTTTGCCTTGGTATGGATCTTGGTTTATTGATACAAATCTTAGGTCAGTTTTGTTATATGTATATTTCTGCTCTTGATTAAGGTATTGTGTTTGTGCAGCTCATTTAAAAGTGTAATGTATAATTAAGAAACACAGGTAATAGATAGTCATCTATAATAGTCAAGCTTATAGTCATGTTAGTCAGGTTTTCTAGATATATAGAGAAATAGTTCTGTTAGATAGATAATCTTCAAACCTTTCAAAGACCTACAGAATATGGCATTTAAAATGTTTTAAGAACTTAGGACTTTTCATGACAATGAGACACATCTGCTCCTGGCAGCACCAATTACTTGAAGAGGATGATGGGCATCGAAGAGGTTCGTTCCTTATGGAGTTTATTAGCCATTTGGGCAAGAAACTGCTCTTGCCTGGACTGCTTGTTGTTATTCTGTATGAACTGGACATGCAGGATCCACAGAAAAATGACTGCTGAACTTGCCTAAAGGTGAGACTGCCCTTTAGGGTTCTTGCTTCATGAAAGAATCTGCCAGACATTCTTCAGAACACAGATGAAAGCAATTGATGGACTTTGTCATTATAAGGCAGAACATATCTTCAAATTTCCTGCTTCATGGGAAAGTCTTCTGGATACTATGGACCTGTAGGCTGAAGACTGGATGCCTCAACGTTACAGAAGAACTTTGGGTGACTGTCTAGGCAGCGAAATGTCTCTATCAATTCTAGATTTTTGGAAGTTGCTTACAAAGCACTTCCTGCTTACTTAGGTAAACAGTCTTTTTTGGATGGAGTCTTTTTTGATGGAGTTGAAGAATAGATAGTTATAATTATAGTTTTCCTTAGTTATGATAAAAGATAGAGTAGATAAAATATTGTAACTATAATTCTTGCTTGATAACTGTTGTATATAATCTTGCTATGTTAAAGTTAAAATCTTCCTTTTTATTTGGACAGAAAAGGGGAGGTGATGTGGGATTCCCCCCTGTATGCTGTGGATGCCATTAGTTAATAAGGAAGCTGCTTTGTGCCTATTGCAGTGCAGAGTAGGACAAGGTGGGAGTTCCAAGAAGATAGAGGAGGAGAGAGTAGGCAGAGTCAGAGAAAAGCCATGTAGCTGCTTCAGCAGACAGATGCCTCCACTGGAGCCTGCAGAAATTTTGCTGGTAGGTCATGACCTTGTGTTGATGCACAGATTAATGGAGATGGGTTAGTTTATGATATAAGAGCTAGCTAGCAACACACTTAAGCTATTGGCTAAACAGCATAGCAATTAATATAGTTTCTGTGTGGTTATTTCAGGTCTGTGCAGCTAGGAATGAATGAGCAGCCTCCGACTACACACATCCCCCACCACCACCACTACCACCTCCTCCTCCACCACCACTACCTCCTCCACCACTACCACCAATAACAACCACCACCAGCACCACTAAACCCCCCTACATAAACCCAAACTAATACTAAAGCATCATCACCTAAATTGCACAGAAACTGTCCAAAGTTGCAGATTCACCTCCAGTGACTGGAGTCAGACTCATACACACAACTCAAGACAAATCTAATATTTTCATGGCCTATTACTTCTCGGAATATACCTTTTATTCTGCAGACTGCCATGGATATATCTAGATGATAAAGTCAGAGTTCTACAAAAACCATAGTAACCAGCAACAAATTCAAGGCTCACCTCTCACTCCTTGCTTGATACTTTTAATTCTTTGCCTATTTCAGCCATGTTTAGCTCTGTGCTTCCGATTTGTGGGCTTACACTTCTGTTTCTTAACCTCTGGTTTCACGTTCCTTCTATTAATTCCCTACCATGAAAGATAAAGATCTTAGAGGTCTCCCACCTCATCTCTCAAATTTCTCTCCCAATATAGTTCCATAATTTCTAGTAAGGTCAATATTAAATATTTATCTTTATAGGATTATTTAGTTATCTTACAGTTAGCCAAAAAGTAGCCTATGATTCTATTTCTTCTTTATATATTTTATTTTTCTTGGAGTTAACAATTGCTAGGGACAATCCTTCTTCTCTTTCTTCTAAAACTAATTCAACCTCCATTCATATTTAATCCAAACTTTCACAGAGTTGTAAAAGTCCTCTTGGTAATATCTGGAAAGTTCTCCACACACCCCCAGCAGTTTCAGGCCCCTCCCACCCTCTACCCTGTGGTGTTCCCCTCCCACAGCCTCAGATCAACTCTGAGACTCGATATCTTCACCAGACATGCTTTTCTTATCTCCCATGTTGGATCTTTAGTTTTACTTATTTAGACTTTTTAAAAATGTACATGAGTGCTTTACTTGCATGTGTATATGTGCACCATGTGTGTGCCTTGTGCCCGTAGTGTTCAGAAAATGTTGGATTTCCTGGAACTAGAATTCAACATGACTCTAAGCCACCAACTGGGTGTCAGAAACAGAACTGGGGTCCTCTGCAAGAGTAACAAGTGCTCTTAACCACTTAGCCATTTTTCCAGTCCCAAAGTTGGATCTTTGCTGTGGAATTTCACAGTTTCATCTCATTAGATTCTTTAGGCAAAGTATATCTTTCAGTCTGTTTTACATGAAGGCTATGTGTAGCTACATTTTTGTGATCTTGGTTATTGAAAGAAGATTGCAAAGGAGAGAGGGTGGGGGTAGAAGCTGATCAGGGGCTGCACACAGGGTCCTGGGAAGCTGGAGCTGAGAATGGGAAGGGGAAGGTAGCATGTACTGAAGCCCCCAAGCCAGGCTGTTGGAATTCACTTACAAACTACAACTAGAAAGACAGAACCAGGAAAAATTTCAAGATGCAACACAGCAGAACATGAAACCAAGCACATGGAGCTCTTCTGGATGGTGTACCCAGTGTCACTGTACATCATAACCATCTAGGAAGCTGGCCTTGGTAGAAACAAGAATCACTAATGTATGAAGTTAAGCGTTCCAAATGACTCTATCCTTCGAGGAGAAAGTGAAGAGGCTTTTAATTTCTTTTTTTTTTAATTTTTAAAAGAAAAATTTACATTTACTCCCCTTGTTCCCGGCCCTCCTGCTCCCCCACTACCCCACCGCCCTCCCCCTGCTTCCTTAAGATGGGGCAGGATACCCTGCCCTATGGGAAGCCCAAGGCCCTCCCCCCTCCATCTCGGTCTAAGAAGATGTGCATCCATATAGACTAAGTTCCCAAAAAGTCAATACATGCAGAAGAGATAGGTCCCAGTGCCATTATCATTGGCTTCTCAGTCAGTCCCCATTGGCAGTCACATTCAGAGAGTCCGGTTAGGTCATATGCTCATTCAGTTCTGGTCCAGCTGGATTTGATGAGCTCCCAATAGATCAAGCACACTGTCTCTGTTGGTGGGCCAGTCCCTCACGGTCCTGACATCCTTAAATTCCAGATGTAATTAAGGGTTTAAAACTAATGGGAAAACAACACAAGAACAGAACTCCAGCGACATGTGTATTACCCGGTGCTCAGGGAAATCATCTGGACGAAGACAGTAAGCAGCGGCCAGGAGGAAGCGATGCTTGTACTTGCCTGCATAAACTTCACATTACAGGGGAGGCATTTCATTAATGAAGACAAGAGAAGAATATTAGACTGGGAAAAAGCAAACAAAACTGATATAGTGTTTTGTTTGAATAGTTTAAATACCTCTGCAAATGAATGCAATCATTTTTTGGAGACTTCCATATTCTACATTTAAGAGTGAATAGAACATTCAGATGGGTAATAAGGAAATGGTGAATTTGATCAACATTACAAATCAAATTGATTTAATAAACATATAGGGAATATTCCGCAGAATGGGGGTTGGTAAGATGGCTCAGTGGGTAAAGGTTGATGATTTCTTTCTTTCTTTCTTTCTTTCTTTCTTTCTTTCTTTCTTTCTTTCTTTCTTTCTTTTTTTTTGCCTCAAAACCTGATGACCTGAGTTTGTTCTCTCAGGATGCACAGGAGGGAAGGAGAAGGCCAACTTCTTGGCTTCTGTAGGTTATCTTCTGGACACACACAAACAACGTGAGCGCATACACGCATAGACAAAATTAGAAGAGCGTATTTTTCTCAAGTAGACACACGATATTCTCCAGGTTAGCTCGTATGCCACGCCACAAAATGAATCTTCTTAAATTTAAGAAGATTGGAATCATATGATCACACCGATGTGAAATGAAAACTCAGTAAGTGGATAAAGCCAGAAAACGAGCAAATTTGTGAAAATCAAGTAATACACTCACAATCAATGGGGCAAAGGAAAAAAAATCAAAAATCCAGAAGACAAATAAATGTGGAAACTTGGTACACCAAATCTTACAGGATGTAGCAAGTCAGCTCTAAGAGGGTGAGGTGTGATCAGCCCTAAGAGGGTGAGGTGTGGTCAGCTCTAAGAGGGTGAGAGAGTGAGGTGTGATCATCTTTAAGAGGATGAGGTGTGATCAGCTCTAAGAGGACAAGGTGTGGTCAGCTCTAAGAGGGTGAGGTGTGGTCAGCTCGAAGAGGGTGAGGTGTAGTGATACACATCTGTCATCCCAGTATCCAGGAGACAGATACTGCACACTTTGTGAGTTCAAGGCTAATCTGACCTTCATAGAAAGTTTCAAGCCCGATACCCTATTTAGTTGTTGTTTTTGGCACACGCCTTTAATCCCAGCACTTGGAAGGCAGAAACAGGCAAATCCTGTGAGTTAAAGGCTAGCTTAGTCTACAGAATGAGTACAGCAAGAGCTGTTACAGAAAGAAACCCTGTTTCAAAAAACCAAAAACCAAACCAAACCAACCAACCAACCAAACAAACAAAAACCAAACAAAAACCAAAACAACAACAACAAAAAACCCTGCTTAAAAAAAGAAAAAGAAGTTTTAAGAAGGGAAAATTAAAACAACAAAAACCTTCATAAGAAAGGTTTATACGCCAGACAATATAAACTCGGGAGGCAGAGGCAGGCAGATCTCTGTGAGTTCGAGGCCAGGCTGGTCTACAAGAACTAGTTCCAAGACAGGTTCTAAAGCCTTGATAAACCCAGTCTCAATCCCCCTCCCCCCAAAAAAAGGAAGGAAGGAAGAAAAGTTTATTCCTTAAGGAACTGGAAAAGGAGGAAAAATCAGCCTAGCAGAAGGGAAGAAAAATGAAGATCAGAGCAGAAATAGATAAAATACAGGGTAGAAGAAATGACAGAGGTCATTGAAAGTAAGAATTTTGCTCTGGAGAGGGAAACCAAATAGACGAGTATCTAGGTCAAGAAAAAAGGCAGAAGACACAGATAAAGTTGTGAACCCATGAGGAGACACAGGTGTTGCAATGGAAACAGAGAAAACCAAAACTATACTGAAGTTCTGGGGACTTGGTGAGATGGCTCCTCAATTAAGAACACTAGCTAATCTTCCAGATGACCATAGCACCAACACGGAGGCTCACACTGTCTGTAGCTCTAGTTCTAGGGGATCTGATGCCTTCTTCCGTGGGCACAAGGCATGCACATGTTACATAGACATACATGCATGCAAAACTCCATTCACATTAGAACAACAACAGAAAGGAATTATGCAGCTGGGTAGATGGCACATACCTGTAATTCTAGTGCTTAGAAAGTTAAGGCAGGAGAATTACAAGTTTGGGGTCAGCCTGGGTCACATAGTTCTATTGTGTCTTGAACACACACACACACAGAGTCTTGTGAATGAGTATATGCCAACAAATTGGATAATCTAGATGAATTTGCAAAATTTCTAAACACATGCATTCTGCCAAAACTCAATCATGAAGAAACAGAAAAGTAGAACAGACTGATAAAGAGCAGGGAGATCAGTTTGTTGATAAAGCTCCCAGCAGGGGAGAGTCCAGGAGACGATGATTTTATTGATGAATTCTACCAGCACCTAAAGAGAAATCAACACTAGTCTTTTTTTTTTTTTTGTCTGTTTCAAAACATTGAGAAGCATGTCGAAAATTCAATTTAGCAGCCTATTTAAGGGGTTTGCTGCCATAAGCAAGTAGAATTTCCCTGGTGGAGTGTTTTGAATGAGACATGTCCATCACAGGCTCACATGTTTGAACATTTGTCCCTAGATGGTGGTGCTGTTTGGGAGGTTATGGAACCTTTAGGAGATGTAGCCGTGCTCAAGGAGGGGTCACTGGGGTGGACTTCCTGCTCCTGCTCACTGTAGTGATGGACTTCATCCCTCTGGAACTGTAAACCCAGCTAGGAGACCTCAAGGTGGCCCTAGTAACCCACTTCTTCTAAACAGCCTCCACCTCATGGCCCAACTGCAGCTGCAGACCAAAAAGGTGAGCCTATGGAGATCAATTCACAGTCACGTTTCAACCACAGCACAGGAAACAGAATAACTGCCCAGGGCCAGGGAGGAATGCGTGACTGGCAAATTAGCTTCTGCTAATATTTATCAGCACGGTCATCAAGTCAAGTATTAAGTAGTTCCATAGATTTAATGTCATTTACGATAGATAATACTATACTTCCTTTCACAGAGAAGGAACCCAGGATTAATTATCTAGCTCATCAAAAGTCAACCAGTGAGTCAACGACAGATTCTGGAATCAAATTTATGTCTTCCTAGTTCCCAAACTAAGACATTCAACTATTTTTTTTTTTTTTTAGTTAGTTTGTTTGTTTTGAGAAAGGTTTCACTATGTAGCTCTAGCTGGCCACAGACTCTCAGAGATCCACCTGCCTCAGCATTCTGAGTGCTAGGCTTAAAGGCGTGCACTACTATGTTTGGATTTTTATGAATAAGGAGGACCCTAAGAGGGGGGGCGTGGATCTCCCTGTTAAGAGGAATGCATGGATTTCCCTGGGAAGGGGAAATCGATGAAATGCCCTGGGTAAACTAGGGCTGTGGGAGTAGAGGGGAGGGGTGGGGGGAATGGAAACATGAGGAATCAAGATGTCTAAATAGGGGGCAGAATGAAGAGGGAAAGTAATAAAAGAGCTATATTGACAGAGTGGGCCATTATAGGGTTAGGGAGAAACTCAGTGCTAAGGAAATTCTCAGGAATCCACAAGGATGACCCCAGCTCAGACTCCCAGCAATAGTGGAGAGGGTGGCTGAACTGGCCTTCCCCTGTAATCAGATTGGTGACTACCCTAATTATCATCACAGAGTCTTCAGTAATCGATGGAAGCAGATGCGGAGATCCACAGCCAAGCACGGGCTGAACTCTGAGAATCCAGTTGAAGACAGAAAGGAGGGATTATATAAGCAAGGGGGAGTCAAGATCATGATGGAGAAACCCACAGAGAAGTCTGAACTGAGCTTGCAGGAGCTCACAGACTCTGGGCTAACAAATAGGGAACCAGCATGGGACTGATTTAGGCCCTCTGCATCTGGATGACAGTTGTGCAGCTTGGTCTTTGTGGGGCCCCTAGGAGTGGGACCAGAACCTGCCCCTGATGCATGAGCTGGCTTTTTGGAACCTATTCCCTGTGGTGGGATGCCTTGCCCAGCCTTGATGCAGCGGGTAGGAACTTGGTACTGCCTCAACTTGAAATGGCATGCTTTGTTGATTCCCCTGGGAGGCCTTACCCCTTCTTAATGGAGTCTGAGGAGAAGTGGATGGGGGAGGGGTAGAAGGGAGGTGGGGGAGAGCAGGGAGGTGCATAAACAAACAAACAAACTTGTACCTACTCCACTTAGAAGGCTTCTGCATCCTGCTGGCTTTGAAATCACCGTGTACACTGGCTCAGAAGCTAGCAGAGGCCGGGGCCAGCAGAAGTGAGCATTAGTGTGGCTAACTTGTTGCATGGATGGTAGAAGCGAAGGTTGCCCCAGAGAGAAGGCAGCGCTTGGAAGATGCATGGAGATTGTAGGAAGTGTGTAGACCGAGGCCTGACTTTGATGATTTTCTTCAGTTCCTCTTTTTCCCTCTGCAGTAGGATATGTGATTCTCAGGAGAACATTTACCACATTGAAGCCCGAACAAGCTACTGATCACCTTAAACTCATTGCAAAGTGGAGGCTTTTGAATATTTGGAAGAAAAAGTAATTTCCACAAATATGGAGACAAGAGTTAAGTAAAGTCATAGTGTATATTAATTATCTATTGTAGATCACCCCAACATTTAGCTGCTTAAAAAACCAAACATTCATTATTATGCATTTTTGTTGTTGTTTTTAGAGATAGGGTTTCTTTGTGTAGCAGACCTGCCTTGAACTCACAAAAGTGTCTCTGCCTCCCAAGTGCTGAAATTAAAGATGTGTACTATCCTGCCTGGTTGTAATTTCTTTCTTATTTGTGTATGTGTGTGCATGCATATGTGAGTGTAGGTACCTGTAGAGGCCAGCAGGGGGCATTAGAGCCCCTGGAACTGGGGTTATTGGAGGTTGTAAGCTGCCAGATGTGGATACTAGAAACCAAACTCTGGAACTCTGCAAGAGCATGAAGCGCTCTTAACTCCTGAGCCATTCCCAGGCCTCCTGCCCTGTCTTCTTTAAGAGTGGGGAATTCAGAGGGGAGGTTTAGGTTCAGCCTCACAAAGATGTGAGGCTGCAGTCATGGTTATGGTAATGTCTGTGTTCTCATCTGCACAGACTGGAGCTGAACCTGCTTCCAGAACAGTCCACTTCTCAGCTCCTCTCAGGGCATGGCACGAGCAGACTCATGGCACAGAAATGGAACTCAGAATGTTTTTGACCTGTTCTCAGGGGCCGGCCACCATTGCTTTTAGTCACATTCTGTTTGCTGGAGGTAAATCATTAAGAACAAGAAAAGAATCACCACCTCCTGACTGGAGGTGTGCCAAAAAACATAGGGCATAATTCACCAACTCCTGATTGGAGGTGTGCCAGAAAATGTAGGGCATAATTGTGATACCAACACAATATTGACAAAGGCCTGGGTGAAAGAAAAAAATCACCTGGCTAAAAGTAGCAGAGCCTTGGAGTGTAAGAGCCCTCTTAGGTGCTGCTGGTGCTAGGCAACACACATGTGCTCTGAACACAGGCAGAGGATGCTTGAGCTAGCTCTCACAACTGCTACCATCCAAGCGACAATGATTCATTCCTTTTTCTCTTTTTCTTGAATCTCATCCTGTGCCATCCAAGCTGTTTATAAATCTCTCTATCTACGCACCCATTCATACGGGACCAGGGCACGATAACAGCTATTCAAACTGTGGAATGTTAATTAGATGGGGAAATGTACACATCAGCTATCTCCATTTCAGCTGAGAAATCTGGCTGAGGTACATAATTTGCTTCAATGTCATCTGTGTCAGGGTTTTGAAAGGGTGGCAATATATCATCACGTTAGACAAAAGGCGTGGGATGAAAGGAGAAGCAACGTGGTTTCCAGGATATTAATAAGTGCAAATATTTGCTTTTCCATGGAAGTACTAAGGCTCCATTCTTATTTCTTGTTTCTCATGCCCAGAGTTATTTGCTTTTTACTCCTGACTTTGAAGTTGAATGTTAGCTCATCTTCTGCCTCTGAAATACAGCTTTGCCGTGGGCGGATGGAGCAAACATTGGTGATAGACTAATTCCCCATGGATGTGGCTGTATCCGGGGTATTTAGTGAAGAGATGTGCTTGATACATAGTGAGTGGAATATTAAATACATTTTGAGAGAATGCTTCTAATTGCTCCCCTTTGTGTCTGCCTCTTTCCTTATCTTCCTTCCTCTCGCCTCTCGGGAGAAGAGCTAACCCTATTGAGTAGGCAGGTACCTGGGAGTCATTGACACTTCTTGTGCCAAATGTCCACTTTGACCCCAAGACATGCTGAGCTGTGTCCTTGGAGTGCCCCTCTCACAGCTTTCACGCTGAAGAAGGAAACACTAAGTGTATTAATTACCTTTCTTGCAGCAGTCATCAAATACCTGACAAGGAGTAACTGGGAGGAAGAAGGAATCATTTGGCTCACGGTTTGAGGGGATACAGTTCATCATGAAGGGGACGGCATGGAGGCAGGCTGCTCCATGGTGGCAGAAGAGCATGTCTAGGACTCCCCATCCTCTTACTTCTTGGAATGACAGGAAGTGAGCAAGAAGAAGTGGGACTGGTTTTTAAAACTTAAATGTCTGTCTCTATTGACCTATTTCCTCAAGCAAGGCTTCACCTGCTATAGGTCCTACAGCCTTTCAGAATAGTGTCTCTAGGTGCTGATCAAGTATTCAAAACACATATCCCAGGGGGCTTATTCCATTCCAAACACACCACTAAGAAGTCAGGACAGTTTCCCAAGTAAAGGGGTGATGCAAAGGGGACTTCCCTGTGCTTCTGTTGACTTACAATGAACACTATGATTCCAGATGACCAGAGTCTGTGTGCTCTGGAGATATCCGTCCACACTCATTAGAGAAATGGTTGGGCTTCAAGTATTTTTCTCAGTAGGTCACAGATAGCAGATATCTGCCTGATTCTGCCTCCTGAGTGCTGGGATTAAATGTGTGTGCCACGACACCTGGCAAGAACATTCTTTTTTTTTTTTTTTTTAAAATGATTGTTGAATTTAGTAATGAATTCGGGCTTTTATTCTTGATTGTATAGTTTTAATTAACTTTTTTTTTTTTTTTGAGACAAGGTTTCTCTGTAGCTTTGGAGCTTGTCCTGGAACTAGCTCTTGTAGACCAGGCCTGGCTCGAACTCACAAAGATCCACCTGCCTCTGCCTCCCGAGTGCTGGGATTAAAGACATGCGCCATCACCACCTGGCTGTATAGTTTAAATTAATTATTATTATTTTAAAAGATTTATATAATTTTGATCATATTCTTTCTCTTCCCAAGCTTCTTCCAGATCCTGCCCCACTTCCTACCCACCCAACTTTATGATTTTTAGCTCTTAAAAAAACACAAATCCAAACCAAAACAATATGACAAACAAACAAATAAACAAAAGATATATCACACACAACCATACAAACATGGACTCTTTTTCATTTTGGCCCTGAAGTGTGGTTGATATATCCATTGACACTCCATGGGAGCAAACACATTTTCCTGTCTGTCTGTCTATCTATCTATCTATCTATCTATCTATCTATCTATCTATCTATCTATCGCCTGTCTATCTATCTATCTATCTATCTATCGCCTGTCTATCTATCTATCTATCTATCTATCTATCTATCTATCGCCTGTCTATCTATCTATCGCCTGTCTATCTATCTATCTATCTATCTATCTGTCTATCTATCTATCTATCTATCTATCATCTATCTATCGCCTGTCTATCTATCTATCTTACATCTTGACTACAGTTTCCCTCCTTTACTTTCAGTCCCTCCCCCTAGATCCCCTCTGCCTTCCCACAATCCACTCCTCCTCCGTTTCTATTGAGAAGAGGGCAGGCCTCATTTTCAATCCCAGCAGCTCTGATGGCTTAGAGGTGACTTTGTGCCCACATCCCCTTCTTCAAGATGGACATAGTCTTAAGTTTCCTTCCTCCACCAGGTATTCTCTGCCCTTCAACCCAACTCTTGAATTTCTTGTTTCTGTTTTCACGTTTCTAATTTCCTAAAGTCCCTCATTGTTCTCTGAATGTCTCACTCTTATTAACTAAAAGTGATTTATTTATTTAATTATGTAACTGCATGTGTGTGTGTGTGTGTGTGTGTGTGTGAGTGCACACGCGCGCGTGTGCTCGCGCACACAGGCACGCACATGTGGAGAACAGTCTGTGGGGATCAGTTCTCTCTGAATATTAACTCAGACTCTCAGGCTTGGCAGCAAGCCCCTTTGCCCACTGGGCCCTCTCAGTGGCCTCCTCCTCCCTTTTATAGCATCTTTCTCTTGTTTCATGGATAGAATATACTCTTTTATTTTTCTGACTTTTTTTTTTAGTGTTTTCTCTTTCTCTTGTTTTCCTTCAGGCCACACCCAGCCCCCTCAATTTATTTTGGTATCTTCTCTTCAAGCTGGAGATTTTCCTGAGATGTTTAGAAGTAGGGGACTAGAAAACTTATAGGTAGCATTGTCAAATGGGAGCGTTTCTGTAGAGTAACCAGCTTTGCTATCTATTGGGACAAACACCAACATTGATTTTAAATCTTGCCAATTGGCCAAATTTCCATGACTGTTGAAGCATTTTTCTTAATTAGTGATTGATGGGGGAGGGCTCAGTCCATGGTGCACAGTGCTGCCGTGGGGAGCAAGCCAGTAAGCAGCATTCCTTCATGGCCTCTGCATCAGCTTCTGCCTTCAGGTTCTGGCTGCATTTGAGCTCCTGTCCTGACTTCCTTCAGTGATGGACTAGGATGTTCCAAATTGCTTTGGTTATGGTGTTTCATCACAACAATGGCAACCCCAACTAACACAGGTGGTTTGGATGAGAATGACCCCTGTAGGTCCATATGTTTGAATACTTGTTCCCAGTTCATGGGATTATTTGGGAAGGATTATGAGAAGTAGCCTTGTTGGAAGAGGTGTCACTGGGGGTGAGCTTTGAGGTTTCAAAAGACTTGATGCCATTTTCAGTGTGTTCTCTGCCTCTCGTTTGTGGTTGGCAATGTATGCTCTCAGTTGTTTCTGCTGCCGTAGCTTTGCACTGCCCTCTAGAACTGTAAACCCAGTTAAATGCTTTGACAAGTTGCCTTGGTCATGGTGTTTTGTTCAAGCAATGGGAAAGCAACTAACACATTGGCTGTTAATGCTGCACCGAGTTTAGCTGCTTTTCATTTTTCTTCCTCAGTGCATCCATCAGCGAAGGATGCTGTCCCAAGTGTACCTCTTAGGTCATGTAGCTAGGATGCTTTATCCTAGCTAGGATGAGATACAAAGTAAACTCAGACTTCAAAGTCTGAGCCGAGGACAGGGGAAGCAGCTCAGTTTGTAGAATATTTGACTAGCATTCATAGGCCCTGGGTTTAATTTCCAACACCACATGAACCTGTGTGGTGGTATATGCTTGTAATCCCAGCGTTTAGGAGATGAGGCAGGAGGATCAGAAGTTCAAGGCCATCTTTAGCTGCGTAGCGAGTTCAAGACCAGCTTGGAGATTGGCGACTTCCCTAATTGCCGTCAGAGATACTCTGTTCAGTAACTGATGGAAGCAGAGGCAGAGATCCACAGACAAGCCCCACCCTGAGCTTTGAGAGTCTTGCAGGAGAAAGGGAGGAGGGATTGTACCAGCAAGGGCGATCATGTTGGGGAAACCCACAGAGACAGCTGACCTGAGCTGATGGGAGCTCATGGACGCTGGACCAACAGTCAGGGAGCCTGTATGGGACTGACCTGGGATCACTGCATGTGTGACAATCATGTAGCTTGCTTCTAACAATGAGAGCAGACCTCTCCCTGGTACTTAGCTGATTTTTGGTAACTTGTTTCCCATACTGGATTACCTGACCCTGCCTGGATTTAAGGGAGGAGCTCAATCCTGCCTCAATTTGATGTGCCCTGCTTTGTGCAAGCCCATGGGAGGCCTGTCTCTTTCTGAATGGAGATGGAGGAGTGGATGGGGGGGTTGATGCGAAAGGGAAGGGGACAGGAAGAAAGGACGGAGGGGAAACTTGTTGGTATGTAAAAAAATGAAAAAAGTTATTAAAAAAAAAGAAAAGACCAGCTTGGGATACATAAGACCCTGTCTCAAAAAAGAAGGGGGGGGGGACCAGGCATGGTGGCACATGCCTTTAATCTCAGTGCTTGGGAGGCAGAGGTAAGTAGATCTCTGGGTTCCAGGCTACCTAGGGCTCGTTCAGAGCTGCTCTCTCAAAAACCAAAACAAACAATCCTTTATGGAATGAGGGACTTATGCCAGGCTGCTGGTCAACATAGAGGGGCTCTCTGTGTGTCCTTTCTGTGTGTGTTTCAAAGTCAGCATTGGGACATGGCCTTGGAGACCCATGCTTCCCACAGAACAGGGGCTGCTAAACCCTCTTGGTTACAGGTGAGGCAAGCCAGGCTCATCTCTGGCTGTGCCAGGCAGGTCCTGGCTCTGACAGGTGTGCTAGCTGAGCCCAGCCTGGTGGCAAGCGATGATGCAGGCGCCACTCCGTGGCCTGATAATTGGATAGTTCTATAATGACACATTACAGCTGTTTCTCTTGTCATCTGTGGGGAAACATTTCTGAGGCAGTGATTTCCCAGGGGGCTGGCGGAGGGAGTGGTTGCTCTCCCGTTAGGGTTATGGAAATGCCTGGTGCAGGAGATGTGAAGCATGGCTGAGCGGAGCTGTGTTTCCGCGCTGCTGGGCGCTGGGCGCTCAGCCTCACGGTGGCAGGCAGAGGGCACACAGCTGTCATAACCTCATCACTGCTAATTCTATGAGATGGGTTTGGGTTTTCCAATTTGTTATTTTTCTCCAATCTTGACTTTTTTTTTTAATTTGACCAAAAGGTATTGCAAGATTAAGCAGAAATGGAAGTTCAGTCTTTGTTAGCTATAAAATGCTTAGTATTCGTAGCAAAAGTCATCTTGGTAGTTTGGCTCGCTCTTAGCCTGTTTCCTGAGCCAGAGGTATGGAGAAGGCTTAGAAAGTTCCAAAATGTCTGCTTGGGTCTCCAGCAAGCCAGTCACCTATAAATTCCAGTTCTCACTGACAGACATTCTGGGGGTGGGCTGAACCTTCCTAGTCTTTGTATTTCAAGGGAACCAGAGAGGTTCAGACTATGGCGGAGACAGTAGCATGTCATTTCACTCTCTCTCTCTGTGTGTGTGTGTGTGTGTGTGTACATAGCAGTTCACAGGGGCCAGACACTTTTCTAAGACAATTCTAACTCATGAACAATAAAAATTTTAGTTCATTAACTCAATAAACAATTTTAGCTCATTAGCAGTAACTCCAGGGACTCTAAGGACTAGTCCTATATTACAGATGAGAAAACTGAGACACAACCGTAAGAAACCTACCAGCTGCTTCTACTTATATTTCAAATAAAGATTGAAGACAAATTCAAAACCAGATCAAATAAATGATAAGCCAAATCTCTAGCTCATCAGTGGTTAAAGTAGAATTTGGATCCTAGAAATGACTCCCAGTCTGGACACTTGGCTCTGTTTTTGTTTTGCCTGTAACCCAGCGTACCAAGAATTCTTTCCCAGAGCTTGAGGTTCCCTTCTCTGGGCACCATTGCCAGCTTTTTCTGACCATGGTACCTCATGACTCTGGGCTGGACATGGAGATCCACATTCCTAATTTTTCCATTCAAAACCGTCTTGTCAGGTTTGTAGCCTTGACTCCAGACATAACTTTTTCAGCTTCCTCTTCAGCCCGTTCCAGTACAGAGAGCCAGTACAGCTTACAGTTACATTCTTACAGATCGGATGCCTGCACACACTGCTCCCAGTGACCCCACTGCAGGACCCAACACTAGTGGGGCACTTGCCCAAGGCGAAGCAGTGTGTAAGTGGCCCCATTAAGATTCATGCTCAGATCTGTATAGTCACAAAAGCCACCTTTACCATTCTCTGTGACTTCCCCACGTTCTCTCTAGAGGTCTGCACTCAATCCTCAAGACTCCAAGAGCAAGCCATATCATAGTTACCTCTGCACAGCTTTGGACACTGTGAGCAAATGTCCACGAGAACAGCTCAAAGGAAGGACGATCTGTAGTTTGGATTATGGTTGCAGAACTTTGAGTCCATCCTTCTTGGTTCCATTGATTCTGGGCCTGTGGTGGGAGCCTGAGGAGGAGGCTGCTCACCTCACGGAGGGCAGGAAGGAGAGAAATAGAGAGCTTATGGGGGGAGGGAGGAGAGAAGAGGGGAGGAAAGGAGAGGAGAAAGAAAGAAGGAAGAGAGAGGGGACAAAAATAGGGGAGAGGAAATGAGAAGAAGAGATTGAGAGTGTGTCTGGGACAAGCTACAGCTCCTCAGACACACCTCAGTGGCCTGTATTCCTCAGTTAGGCCTTACCCTGCAGATGTGTTCAGCTGTTTTGACATTATATGACCTTATCAATACACAGCTCATATTCTAGAAAAACACAATTGAGTTCCCAAAAGAAAATCTCATACACACCACCCACACCCCCCCACATTAATGTTTTAAGTAAGTTTACAATTTTGTGTTGGACTTTGTTTATAGCTATCCTTGGCCAGTCCATGGTGCCACCAGCTGGAGACCAAGCACACAATACAGGAACCCATGATGGACCTTTCATATGCAAATCATAACAAGCCCAAAGTTGGTCCTTGCTCTTCAATGTCTTAAGGCAGAACTGTCTGGGTACCCTTTTTGGGGTCACCCCCATCCATCTAGAATGTCAAGCTGGCTGAGCTGAGCTGCAGCTCTCTGATGTTGGCTAATTGACTATTAATTCCTTAGGAGTAGAGAACAACCCTACCCTGATGAGATGCAAAGATCAATGGCCGGGAGAAAGACAGAGCAACTTGCTGAGAGGAGTGCAAAGGAGGAGCGTGGGGTTTAAACGGCCCTGACAAACTCTTTGGAGCGCAGCTGGTGCGCGGAGAGTAAATGACTGCTCGTATTGATTCATATTTTCTTCCAGGTTGGAAAGAGGCAAGAGGTGATAAACTAAAGTGAGGGGCCTGGTTAGCCTTGTGAGGCTGAGGCAATTACTGTGCAGTTAGACGCCTAGTGATTTTTTACTTTTCAGAGCACAGAGAGCAATTGAGGGCTGGCACGGGTTCCCAAGTGATGGAAGTGAGCAATCAGGATCAATTAGCAGTAACTAGCATTAGCTTGAGGGGAAAAATCTCCAGCAATCCAGAGCACAGCTTTCTTTTCTGTTTCCTTTGTGCCTAGCCAGGAGGAGTGAGGGACAGGCTAGAGGGCGCGAGAGTCCTGCCAGTGAGGGACAGGGCAGGTCACAGCTCCTTGGGCCTGTTTACTCCAGGGCCACACTGCAAGCCCGAGCCTTGAGCAACACCAAGACACACGGCAGCTGTTCTGGAGACAGTTCCGCAACAGCACCCAGCTGGAAGATGAGGCAAGGCTGGCATGGATTGCTGGTGGGAGGTAGTAACCTTGCAGCCCTTTAGAGAACCCTAGAGCACCCCAGAAGCCTGCCAGACTTCTGCCATCTGCTGAGCCACTCCTGTTTCCTCTCTGACTTCACTTTCCCTTACTTTGGTACCCTGCTGCAGGTGGGCTGGCTTATCTGAGATTCCCCATCTGGTGCACACCCTCTTCTTAGAGCCTTTGCTGGATTGCCTGGGTCCTTGGCCCCCTTTCCAGATTAGCTCAAGCTCTACCACTCCGCTATGCTTCTCAGTGCAGCCCGCTTCCCCTCGAATTGCTCTATTTACAAAGAAGCCTTCCCGATTCCAATTTCCTCTAATCCATAGGTCTTTCTAAAAAGTATTTATTCTGTCTTATTACATGTCTAGTATGCTGACCGTCCATCTTCCCCCGCTTAGAAAGCACGCTCTGTGAGGGCAAGAGGATCTATCTCTTGCTGAGTGATCATGCCCCACATTGGAGAGCAGTGCTGATGAGTTGACAGGCACTTGAGGAATGTTGGCTGAACGAGGTCAAAGCTTGGACAGTAGAACGCTTGCCATGCAAGAGTGAAGACGCGAGTTTGATCCCTAGTAGTCACACAAAAAGCCTGGTATTTTGGTGTGCACTCAAAATCCCAGGACTGGGGAGATCGAGACAAGTGAACCCCTAGGCAATCAGCAGACACACGGCTATCACATGGCTCATTGCTTGTCTGTCTTCTCCACTCTGGCGGTTGCTGTCTGAGGCCATACAGGACCTGCCTGGTTCTCTGCTATTTTTCTAGGGCATAGAATTGAAAATGACTTTCAAAGAATGTGTGACGGATGGGTAATGATGTTCCTGATCAATAAGTGATGGCAGACAGTATCTGCTGGCTTGCTATATTTCACATGTAATAGCCTCACACCATCCCAGGGAGGTAGGAGTAATTGCTCCTTCTGAGCAGGGCAGCAGTCAGAAGTCAGCTCTGTGGGGTCAGTTCTCTGCTTCCACCTTTGTGTGGGTTCTGGAGCTCATACTCAGCCATCTGACTGGTACAGCAAGCAGTTCTACTTGCTGAACCGTTTTGCTAATGTCTATTTCTCTAACCTTTGCACCATCCCAGTCAGAAACTCTACACCTGATATATAACTTTCTATTCCCTCTTTCCACACAGCCCCTGGTAGCCACCATTCTGCTGCTGTTTCTCTGAACCTATCTCTTCTAGGTACCCCATCTAAGTAGTGTTAGATATAGTATCTGTATTTTTGCCTCTGGCTTATTTGATACAGTAAAATGTTTCCAAGGATTATCTGCTTTGTAGCAGACATCAGAACTTTATTTCTTCCCATGCCCTTATTTGTATAGACCATATACATGTATATATAATTTAAAGATAGACACTGGGCTGTTTCTACTTGGCTATAGTGATTTTGCTGCCATGAACATTGGCACACAAGTGTGTGTTTGAGTCCCTGTTTTCAAATCTAATGGGTGTGTATGTAGATGATTGGTTCCTTTGGAAGCCACTACCAGATGGGTTTCTATGGCGATTCTACATCCCTACCAGCAATGCACAGACCATCTAGTTTCTCCATATCGTTGACAGATCGCCTTACCTCCTCCTCTGCCTCCTTCCTCTTTCTCCATCTTCATATTCTTCTTTCTGCAAGCCCTGGCTGGCTTGGGAGTGCAGGCCTTCCAAGTGCAAGGCATCACAGGCACGTCCCCATGTCCCACCACCTTAGATTTGCTTTTTTTTAAACTTTAATTTTGTGTGTGTGTGTGTGTGTGTGTGTGTGTGTTGCATACACTGTGAGAGCAGGCATGTATGTGTCACAGCACACATGTGGAGGTCAGAAGACAACTCTACTGTAGGTGGATTCTGGGAATTGAACTCAGGTCATCAATATATAGCAAATGCCATCTCACCAGCCCTTTGCTTCTTTCTGGTAGCTGCCATCCCGTGAGTTATGAAGTGACATGTCACTGTGGTTCGATAGGCATGTCACTAGTGACCAACAATGTCGGACAACTTTTCCTGTTCTGATTGGCTGGCTCTGTATTTATCTTCTCTAGAGACACATCTGAATTGCCTGTCCTAGTTACCCTAGTGCACGGTTGAAATGGAGGGGATGCCATAGTGTCTGCCTTCACCCTGCTAGAGGAAGCTGGGCCTGTGAAAATCCTGGCCAGAAGATTAAGATCTGGGTTGGTGTCTTCAGGGCCAGAGGTGGAAGGGAAACTGAAGTGCTCCAGGGTCTTCAGAATGTACCCCATTACCATTCCCAAGAGAGAGGGGAGGCTCTGGGGCCAGAGAGTCTTCATGTAGGGGAAGCCCCAGGACTGGATTTTGCGGGAATGGTGGGGGCAAATAGATGGCATCAGTGACATCAGAGAGGAAACAAGTGAGGGATAAGAAAGGCCCCAGAACTCCCTGTGGGGTGGGTGATCTGCATGAATGAGGACAAGCTAGGCCAGCCAGGCCAGTCTCCGGCTCTCAGACTCCACCTGAACTTCTTGGAACCCAGGCCGATCAGCTCTGTTCTTGTATTTTTACCTCACCACACCAACATGGGTATTGATGTGTATACATGTGTGTTCATGTCTGTGAGGGATTCTAGAGTGTGAAGAACATATGGAGAAAATGCTGTTGAGGAGTAATGGTATCTGCCTGATAAAGAGCTGATGTTTGTTCCTGAGAAGCCTTTGACTTTGGCTCTTTCACAGCACAGGAGAGAGAGAGAGCACAGGGCTAGGAGCCAAGCCACGCAGACCTGCTCATCCCTGAAGCATAAGGAGAGGCTGGTCAGAGAGGGCAGTGGGAGGAAGGATCTATTTCCTGAGTGTCCCTGCTGGCCTTGCTAGCGCTCCCTGTATTCACTGACTGTGTCCTGCACCTTGGTCTTCCTTCAAAGTATCAAAGCCTACCCCCTTGTTTAGGAAACCGTGAAAACAGCAAAAAGGCCAGCCAGCAGGATGGCTCAGTGGCTAAAGGTGTTTGTCCCCGAGGCTGACAATCTGAGTTTGATCCCTGGGGTGGCTAGAGAGATGGAATTGACTCCTGTGGTTGTCCTCTGATGTCCCCAGGTATCCTGTGGTATGTGCTTGTCCACACACACATTCACTAATTAACTAAACAGCCAATTCAATGTAATAAAAATGGCGAAGCAGTTAGTGTGTGGTTTGACTGTGCAATGCCCCCAGAGGCTCATGTTTGAGTACCCACTCCCCAGCTGGGGGTGATATTTTGAGGGGTTTTGGATTGCCTGGTAGAGGCAGGTCACCGGGCACAGGCTTTTGAGGGTTGTGACCTGGCCTAGCTGCTGGTCCTGCTCCAGACTTCCTCATTGGTCACCTCATGAAGATCTGCTGCCACGACCCACCCGCCATGGACACACCTGCTCCCCAGTCCACGCCATCCCTGTCACGGTAAGCTGAAATCTAACTGTGAGCCAAAAATAAACCTTTCCTCTGTAGGTCTAGTATTTTGTCACAGAGTTGAGAAAAGCAACAGCTCAGAAGCCAGGGTCTTGTATTTCATTTACTCAACAGTCCTAAGAGTACTTTTTACCAGCTCCACACAATACAAAATACCATGTAAAGAGGGGCTGTGTGCGCATCAGTCTGGCTCCCCAAGGTGACATTGGCCTCCTTAGACAAAAGCTGTCTAAGCATCATCCAGGTCCCCGGTCACCTGTATTGGCCTGATTGGGCTTCCCTGCTGCTGTGCTAGCCCATGACTTGGTCACACTGGTCTTTACCTTATTCAGAATGGACACACTCCTTGTCCAAAGCTCTTGTACAGTTCTGCTCTGTGGGAATCAAAACACAGCCTTCATGTCACTGGGTTTCATCACCGTGTTCTCTGAGTTTGCTGTAAAAGGTCGCTTATTTGTTTCCCAGCCACCCGGCAGACCCGAAATAATCACACAGAAAATATATTATTTAAAACATTGCTTGGTCCATTAGCTCTATTTTTTTTTTTTTTGAGACAGGGTTTCTTTGGAGCCTGTCCTAGTGCTGGGATTAAAGGCGTGTGCCATCCCACCCAGCCGCTTATCTTAATTTAACAAATTTCTAGTAATCTGTGTATCGCCACATGGCTGTGGCTTACGGGGTACAGTTCCATCTGGCTCCAGTGGGGCTACATGGCTTCTCTCTGCCTTCTCCTTTTTTCTTCCAGCATTCAGTTTAGTTTTCCCTAACTACCTCTATTCCCTGCGCAGTTTCTTTATTAACCAATGATATTCACAGCGTACAGAGGGGAATCCCACATTTGAGTTTCTATGTTTTTCTTGTTCTGTATACCACTGCAGAGAGTGATGTGGTAGAGAAAGGTGGAAGCTTGGTCTTCCCTCATGCACATGTAACGGTTACTGCAAATGCAGTCTCTGGTTCTAACTTGCACTTTTCCTGGCAGATGTGAACAAGCATCTCTTCATTCCAGGGGCCAATGGCAGACCAAAGAAATGGTTCTGTCCAAGCCTTGCTTGGAATCAATGAGCTTATGGGGTGCCTTACAGGAGCATGGGTGACTGAAAGGCAGCTCTGCCCCCCTAAGGCCCACCCTAGCATGGTGACGACTCATGAGAGCTGTGTTTCTGGAGCCCACTGTGACTTGTAGGCATCTCTACTAGTTGGAGGCATCTTCTCTCCATGGAGATTGTTACTGCTTCCCAGCTTGTAGGTTTTGTTAGCTTCTATAGCCTGACACAGTTTGCTTACTTCCTCTGTCTCATGAGCCTCGGGAAGGAAGGTTTCATCAGCCATACAACACGAGTCCAGCATACTAGGTGTGGCCTCACCATGGTTGCTTTCCAGAACCTGCTTCCTCATATTGTTTTCTCAGAGGGGCCCCCGAACCTTAAAGGAGAATTTTATGAGTCCTTTTTTACTCGTGGTGTTCAGGCATTTGGTTAGATGCTATTTATGGGTGTCTTTAAAGTTGTTTTGGATGGCTTACTGTCTGACTTAGCAGACTGAGCAAGGCAACTGCCTTTCCTAGTGTGGGTGAGCCTCAGGCAATCCACTGAAGGCCTGAACTGAGGAAAGAACTCGTTCTCTCTGCCTGGCCCAGAACTGGGATTTCACTCTTCTATCTTTGGGCTTGGATTGAACTAGGGCAATACCATGGACTCTTCTGGGTGTCCAGTTTGCTGACGAGAGATCTTAGACTCTATGCTTCAATCACTGTGGGAGCCAAGTTGTTGCAGTTAACTTCTCTCTGAATCTTTTTCCTGTTGATTCTGTTTATCTGGAGAATTCAGACTCACAGAGGGCTGTCCACTTGACAATTTAATTAATTTCCTTCCTCTAATTATTTTAATTACTTACCTTCCTCTAACTATACAAAGGTGTATATTGATGAGCGTGTATTCTGACATTGATGTAGTCTGGTCATTCGCTTTTTTGTTTTTGTTTTTGGCAATGTTTTCTTTCATTCCTTTGTGATTTTAGTTTATGGGCTGGGCTGTTTTCATGAATGACCTCCTGCCTGACTCTCTGCAGTTATTTTTGATCACAGCTGCTGTCCCAGCAAGGCCCCTCTCCAGGGAAGCCTGGCAGAAAGGGGAGCATATGTCAGGGGGCTGGGGAAGCTGGCAGAAGCTTTCTCTGTCTGTTTCATGTTTTATAAGGGTTCATGTAGCAATGTATATTAAACAAGTCCCATGGTGAGAGAATTCAGAATAAATTACTGCCTGCAATTTCCTGTTTGGCATTGATTTTGTAGATTGGTGCTTCATGACAGGAATGGCCATTTATTATTGTGCCAGCATCAGTGTGGAACGCTCCACACACTCCTCAGGAACCCTGCAGTGACGGTCTTAGAGATGAGCTAAACTAACCCTGCAGAACGTGGAAGAGGTTCAGAGATCCACAGAGATCTGAGGTCACCAGTAAAGAGGACATAATTGACTCTGATTCTAGTCAGTCTTCGGCACCCCAGGCACAGATTTTAATGGGGTAAAGTATTGTTTCTAGGCAGCCAAGGTCTGTCATTACTTATTGAAGGTCCCCACCAGAGCAATTGGCCTGCATTTCCGCTCCAGGTTGTTTCTTAATGTGTGTTATGGCTAAGCCTTGACACGTTTTGAACTCTTTTTGTTTGTTTAGTTTTGGATTCCAAAGATATCTAGCTCCTTAGCAGAATGCTCCGAGGGCCTGGATACCCAATTCTTTAGTGGAAACTTGGTTCTGACCTTTGGGTTGCAAGGTGATAATGCCTGACTTATTTCTGTTACCTGATGACAGAGCAAATGCAGAAGACCTCAGCAAATGGAAAAGCTTCTTCCGCAGCAAAGCCAGAACATGATAGGGTTAGTGCTGGTAAGAACATACCTCTCAGGGACTGGCAAATGCTTGGTGGTAAAGGGTCTTGCCACAAGGTTAAGGATTTGATATCTAGGACCTGTATGAGAGAACTGGCTTCTACAAGTTGCCCTCTGACTGCCATATGTGCATCATAACGTGTATATGTGTACATGTGTGTGTGTGTATACACATAATACATGAGTAAATAAATAATATATGAAAAGAGAAAATGTCTCCTGACCAGGGAGCCTATTTCCTCTTTAACTGTTTCCCAGTGGCTCACAGACCTAGGCGCCCTCCCCTGTGGGGCCAGTGTCAGTGCTAGTGGGAGAGAGAAGCTGCCTTTGGATGTGGTGGGTGAGGGGACTTGAGGCTGCCCTGAACTGTGTCCATCAGAGTCTGCATGATTTCCCTCTGTCCTTACAAAAGCAGAACGTCCTTTGTGGCCACCATTGTCTGTATTCTCTTCAGTATACCCTATGAAGTCATGTTAGTCACCCACTCCCGTGAAACAAACTCACCCCCAATTTACCGTCTTTAAACAGCAATTGCCCCTCTGCTGTGGTTTCAGGAAGCAGTTCCTGGAACAGATGGGCTCCTGGCCCAGAGATGCTACTGGATTTGCTGTCATATGCTGCCTGGAGCTGGAGGACCCACTCTCAAAGGGGTTCCCTCACAGCGATGCTGTGGTGCTGCTGGCTAAGGGAAGGGCCTTGGCTCTCCTTCACAGACTGGCATGAGTTTCACACTATGGCAACCAGTTTCCTTGAGAGCACTGAGTCTGGGAGTTCCAGACCTGTTGTGACCCAGCATCATTGTTTCTTCTGGTTTTCTGGTTGCGTCTGTCACATAGAACCTGTGTGTGTGTGTGTGTGTGTGTGTGTGTGTGTGTGTGTTTGAGGGGGAGGGTTGTCACCTGAAGGAAGCAATAGCAGGAGACAAGAGCCCTGGGAGGTGATGTTATGGTTGGACTATGAGATGTACCCAGAGGTTCATGGGTTGGATACGAATGGGCATTTGGGAAGTGGATGGAGTCATAACATAAGTTCATTATCGGGAGGTAATGAAGAGTAGGCAAAGCCTCCTTGAAGGAGCATCTCATTGGCAGTGTGTATTTAGGGGCTGTGCCTTGCCCAGGCTCTTCTGGATTCCCTGATTCTTTTCTCTTACTTCTGTCCCATGAGGTAAAGCCGCTCTGCATTACACATTCCCACTGCCAGAATGTTTTGATATGAGGGCCACAAGGACCCTCTGAAACCATGGGCTGAAAGAAATTCTTTCTCTCTAGCTCTTTTATTAGTCAGGGTCTCTAGAAGCACATAACTGATAGCATGAACATATTTTAAAAATGTACTTAGTAGATTGACTTACTCCAAGCTGGGTAGTCCAACAATGGTGGCCATCTGCAGACTGAAGAGACTGAGAAGCTGGAGCTGTTAGTCCATAAAGATGGCTGCCTCAGTCCCAGTGTGCTGCTGAAGGCCTGGAGGATTCCTGGAGAGCCACAGTCTTCAATTCACTGCTGTCTTAGTCAGTGCTCTAGTGCTGTGAAGAGACATCATGATCAAGATAACCCTAACAAAAGAAAGCATTTTACTGGGGGCGTGCTTACAGTCTTAGAGGGTTGGTCTGTTATCATCATGGCTGGGAGTATAGCAGCACTCCGGGAGAACGGTGCTGGAGCAGATGCTAAAAGGTACACCCTGATCTATAGGGAGGAGGTGGGGGGCCTGGCATGGTATGGACTTTCTAAACCTCAAATCCCACCCCCCGTGACATACCTCCTCCAACAAGGCCACACCTCTTAATCCTTCTAAAAAGTTCACCAATTGTTGACTATACATGCAAATATATGAGCTTATGGGGGCTAGTCTCAGGTCACAGAGCCCAAAGTCCTATGCTTGGCCCTCCAGGTTCAGACTCAGATGGGGCTCTTTGAACAAATTCTTCAAATACAGTGTCTAGAGAACTAGATTAAAGAACTAAGAAACATGTTATCTTTTCAGCCCTGGAAGTGGAGGAGCAGGAATTCAAAATGGGGATGGTATATAGGGCTTCATAGCACAAATGCTATTGGTCATGTGGTTATTTTGGGTTAAAACTTGGTCACACTATCCGAGAATGGTTTCTGGTTGGTTCCACCTTCTATGTTCAGAGGAAGAAGGAGTCTGAGCCAACATTTCCCTAAGGAATACTGAGTGTTGGGACTGCAGTTACAAGTGCTACCTGTTCTTCCAGAAGATCTGAGTTTGGTTCCCAGCACCACACTGGACAGCTGACAACTACCTTTAACTTCAACTTCAGGAGCTCTGATGCCCTCTTCTGGCCTCTCTGGGCACTGCACTCACATGCACACACCCTGGTTCCAGCATATATACATATACGGATAATAAAAGCAAAAGTCTTTAAAAAGAGATAGTGTTTACTCCTGAGTTGTTCCCCCAGCCTGTGTTTACAGTGCGGTTTGGAGGTTCAAAACCTACTTTCATTTTGTGAGTTACCTCTGTTCCATTTAGCTCCAGCAGGTAGAGTTATTAGTGCACTCACTATAGGACTCTGAGGTTCTTGCTGGCGTTCTCTGCATCAGACACAAACACAGACATCTGACAGATAATCTCCCTTCTGTCTGGAGTCTCCTCTGCCACTGACTGTCATGGGACAGCAGTGCCCTGAGCACTTCCCTTTGTTTTCCTGTCTGAGCATCACCTTCCACATCAGCACAGCCTTAACAAAGATTTCAGACTGGTTCCCCGGCTTTGTCTTTAGACCACACTTCCTTGACAGCACCCTGGGTTTTAATTTTTTCCTGGAGGCCATTTTAAACTTTTAGTATCACATGCTGCAATGAAGCGTCTCAAATAACACATCTTTATTTTCAAAGCCGCAAGCTCTGGCTTTTTTGTTTTTGATGGTTCCTTCTTGAATGTGTCTGATTCTTTTCACATTTTATTGTAAACATTCAGAAGTCAGGTGCACTTTAATGTTTTGCCTGGAAACCGGGAAACCATCTTTACTGGGTCACCTACTTCATTGGGCACATTGCTTCTCATTTTATAATAGAAGACCATATTGCTTTATTGTATATACATTGTATATTATGTGTGTTATGGGGTTAAAAAGTGCTCTCTATGCTAATACTGACAGGCAATCTGCCAGTGTGCTGGGTTTAGAGACAAGGTCCCCAGAGAGGTGGTAAAGGTTATGTGGGATTACAGGGTGCCCTCAGTCCTACAGCACAGGGGTCTTGAAAGAAGGAGAGAAGTCTGAGTTCGTGCTTTTAAAACAGAAACATCTCATCCAGGCACTATGTGTAAATGTGAGGGTGTAGGTTTGGTGCAGATGTCCATGGGGGTCAGAAGACAACTTACAGGTTCTCTCCTCCTACCGTGTACGTTCCAGGAAATGAACTCAACCCGGTCAACCCACTGAGCCATCTCGTCTCACCAGAGCTCTTGTCTTTCTCTGGGAGGATGGGTTTCTTCCTGTAAGCCAACTGTCTAGTTACTGGTGCTTCTTATGGCACCTGATCACCCTGATGTTACATAGCGATCCCATCTTCTCCACCTTGAGCCTTCCTCTTCTTACTTTCTGTATACCGTCACAGCAGCCACCTCGAAGGCCACATCACAGCCTTGAAGGCCCCGGGCTCCACAGAGCTCCCTTGTCCTCAACCTCAGCCCTCACAGGTTTAGATTTAGTCCAGCTTTTCTTTTTGTTGTAGCATCACCTCTTTTCTGAGCACTCAGACACCAGATGTCAGTAATTCCTATAAAAATAGTACTTCAAATACTGGCTTCAGGTAATAATCAGTTAATTTCTCATGGTCTCCGAGGGCCAGGAATTGAGGAGCAGCCTTTTTGACCGGTCTTGACTCAGCCTCTGACGAAGCTGCAGACAGCTGGTGTCCGTGGTCATCCTAAGGACTTCCCGACTCCTGTGCCTGGTGTCTGGGCTAATGAGATTATGTGCAGGGGCAGGAACAGCCCACAGATTCCTGAGCAGCCCACTCATCACAGCTGCCCTGTGATTTCTCCACATTGTACCTCCTGGGAAGCCCGACTTCAAGGACTGAGAAGCTGTGTGTCCCAAGGTATGTGTCCTAGCAGAGAGTCAGCTGGGAGCCTCACATTTGTTCACGACCTAATCTCAAAAGCTTGCAACATTCTCTTGGTGACAGTTATTACAAGCACAGGTGGATTCAAGGGGATCAGACACTTCGTGGGGGGGGGGAATGAATGCAGCTAGCATTATAAGAAGAGCATCCAGGAGTGACACACACCTATGCATTTGAACATGCATGTACACATAAAATTATTGTGGCAGCATGTATAATCTGACATATGTCCTCACACTCAGTGGGGCTATGGTGAAGGTGGCTAATTTGGCTACTCTGTCGATCTGGAGGTTGACAATAAAGGCGAACGTACCAATTGCGCCTGGTGGTGCAGATCTGTAAGGCTGCTTGGGAGGCTGATGTAGAAGGAAAGGACTGTTTGGGCTACACAGTGAGTTCAAGGGCAGCTTGAGCAATTTAACAACTCCCCAGTTCAAAACAGAAAGTTAAAAAAAAGGGACAAGAATATATCAGGGCTAGAGTACTTGCCTGGTACATGTGAGGCCTGGGCCTTGGGTTCAATCCTTAGTAATGGGGCGAAAAAAGTCATAATGACCATGCCAGCCACAATAACTAGCTACAAGACATTAAGGATACGGTGAAGGACTCCTTTGAATAGTCCCATTTGGATGAGGGTTTAACTTAGGTGCAGTGGAGTTCATGAGATTTACACATACAGCTTGGTGTGTTTAAGCAGACAGCAACATTTCTAGTGTGCGTCTGACACCCTTATGACAGTCACCTTTCCCGTGGCTGTGACAAATGCCTGACAGAAGCAACTGAAGGAAGGAAGGTGTGTCTTGGCTGTGTGTTTTGTGTGGCCTGAGCGATGCTGTAAAACATTGTGAGCCTCACTGCACTAGAAGTTGAATACAGTCCCTGCAGCTCCCAGTCTACTTCACACCACAGTGAGGTGTTGCTTTTACTTTGTCTCACCCCCTAGGCATTGTCTTTGAATTCTCTAATGAGGGATTATTATCCTGGGTCTTCAGGAAGCAAGTATGCCAGGGATTAAATAACTGGCACAGAAACCTCCATCATGTGCAAACATTGGCGGCAGAGGGATTTGAAAGCAGATGCGTTTCTTCCAGCATGTCTGAGTTAGGATCAGGAAAGACAAATTTGTCTCCACGTTCCACTGTTTCTACCTCTGAAATACTCTGGCTTGTACGCTGTCTTGAGACCTCGCTGCCTCAGCTGTGGCTGACGGATGGCACAGGAATGGCACAGGGATGATCACTCCCTTGATCTCAGCCAGTATCTGAGACTCATAAAAATGCCCCCTAAAGCCACACCTCCTCCAGCTGTCCCTAACGGTCTGTTTCTTGTTGCCACAGCCCCAGTCTCTTGCCCATCCTCACCCAGTCACACCCCACCATGCTCAGCCTTCAAGGTTCAGAGAACAGTGTTCCTTTCTTCTCGTCTGCCCACCCCACGTTAGCCCCAGCTAAATGCTTCTGTGCCTCCTTAGGACTTCACTCTGTTTTAGAAAATCGTGCTGCAGTCACCAAATGATGTATCTGATTGCTCCAGAGTGACTCTCAGGAGCGCAACCCAAGGAGCAGTTCCATAAAAGGTTAAAAAAGGAACTCAATTTCATTTATTGAACCCCAGCTAAATGCATCACTAACTTTTTATTGATTCTTAAGAAACAGAGATGAGAGGAATCCGTGCTGTCGCGACTGGGTGCCAAATGAACAAACAGTCACAAGTTTATTACTTGTAGACATCCCACCAGCTTTCCAGATGCCCCATTGGGTTTCAGTTCCACCGCAGTGATGCAGTGATGGCGGCTCAGCACTCACGGCTTGCCCATGTGGCCTGGGTGCGGCCCACCGAGGCCGCAGAGCTGGGCTAGGGTGTTAAGTGTCGTTGCCAGTGTGACCTGCTACAATGCAGCAGAGAGGCAGGAGGTTGGGTCAGCTGGGACTGGTTCTTAATCCTAGGCCCAGCACTGCTTAGCTCTAGTCTTTGTAGTATTTGGGCAAGTTCTTAACTTCTGACCTTGAAGATGCATACTTTAGGAGGCTTCATAAACGCTTAGGCCTGTATATAATTAGGTTTTCATTCATATATATATATGTCTTTGAAAATAGGCTCAGAAGTTTGAGATGCAAAAAATTGTATTTTCTTCCTGCACTAGTTTTGTAGTGAAAGCAATAGATGCTAATGTTATCTCTTATTGGTGATTTACTATGTGACAATCCTGGGCAACTAAGGCTTTTATGTGTGCTATCTCACTTATTCTTGTTTCCATAAAGTCTCCTCCACTTGACCAGTGAGAGGAAGAGACTGGTTTGGAGCCATATATTTGGATGTCTACTGAAATTCAGCTGAGCCAGTGGTGGGTAAAATAGTGGGTTATATGTCTGTTTTCTGTTTCTGCTTTGAGTTTTGTCTCCCTATTCACATTTTAAAAATACATTATTTTCAAATATTTATATATTTATATATATAAAACACTAGGAGAGGACATCAGATCCAATGGGGCTACACTTATAGATGTTTGTGAGCCACTATGTAGGTGCTGGTAAGGGAACTCAGGTCCTCTGGAAGAGCAGCTAGTGTTCTTAAGCACTGAGCCATCTCTCCAGCCCCTATCCTCACATTTTGACAGTAAATCTGGACTATTTGGCCAGCATCAAAGCCAGTTACACACACCCACATCACTGGCTGAAAACTGGGTCCCAGATGGTGTGTGTGATGTAAGCATGGTGAATTACGATACTTCCTCTGGAAGATCGTCTTCTACCTTGTCAGCACTTCTCTCTGTGCTCCTGTTTCTCGTCCCCAGTGTGTGCACCAGTGTGCTCTAGGTTCTGACTGTTTCTCTTCCTCTTCCTCTTCCTTCTTCCTCCTCTCTCTTTCTTCCCTGTTCTCCTTCTGGTCCTACTGGTCCTTTTGGTCTACCTCCTATTCTTTTTATGAAACAGGATTTCATATAGCCCAGGTTACCCTTTAACTCAATATGTACCCAAGGATGACCTTAAACGTCTCATCCTCTTGCCTCCACCTCCTGAATGCTGGGATTGCAGCTGTGTAATACCATGTCTGGTTTAATGCACGCTGGAGTAAATGCAGGGCCTGATGCATGTTAGACAAGCACCCTACTAACTCATCTACATTTTCAGCCTTCTGAATATCTGCCTAATTTATTCTTTGATTAAACTTTCGGTGATTTTTTTTAAAGGTTTATTTAACTTTTTATTTTATGTGCACTGGTGTGAAGGTGTCAGATCCCCTGCAACTGGATCTGTAGACAGTTGTGAACTGCCATGTGGATGCTGGGAATTGAACCCGGGTCCTCTGGAGGAGCAGTCAGTGCTCTTAACCACTGAGCCATCTCTCCAGCACCCTAAACTTTCGGTGATTTTATCACCACTTTTTAACTGATAGTTGTAACTCTGTCTCTAACTCAAACTCTTCATTCCTGAGATATGTAGACTAACGATCGACACTTTCCTTGGATAGCATTAGGAACTGTGTAATGTCCCCCACCCCCCATTCAACCCCAGAACCTCAGACTGTGACTTCATTCAGCAAAATGTGTTTGTAGCAGTAATCACATTAAAATGAGGTCACCAAAGTGGCCCTAATCCAACAAGTCTGATGTCCTTATAAAAGAGGGCACTTTGGGTTCAGAAATAGAGAGGAGAAGCCACGGATGAACACAGAGGCCCAGGTGAAGCAGTGGCTTCCAAGGAATGCCCAAGACTTCCAGGAAGTTACTATAAGCAGGGGAAGGGGCCCCAGACATCTGCCTTTAACCCTGAGAAAGAACCAGCCCTGTTCACAGCTTGCTCCCGACTTCTAACTTCCGGAACTGATACAGCAGACTTCTGTTGTTTAAACTGTTGGGCAAATCCAGGCCTGGTGGCACACTCCAGCCCTCAGGGGCTTGAGGTAGGAGGATTGAGGCCAGCCTGGGCTACATATGCAAGCCCCTCTCAAAACAAATAAATAGCAGCAATAAACAACAAACATTTGCTTATTATCATTATTATTATTTCGGTTACAATGGCCCAAGTAGAATAATACAGTGTAAGCAGAATATGCCTGATGACACTCCAGAAGAGGGAAGCGTTGTTGTTAGTCGGTTGTTTGTAAAGCTGTTGTTAATCTACACAAACACTTCCATGTGTGTAACACACACAAGTGTATCAGTTGGGGAAAATGCTTAAGGCATAGCATGCAGAAAAGTGGCAGAGGGGGTGTGATGCTTAGAACACATGTGGAAAGGGCGGAGCAGGGGAGTCTGGGGGAATGCTAATGGCTTGAGAGAACTGGGAAGTTCTAAAGGCTACAAACAAAAGATTAACCCCATCCCTGATGATCTTAGCTGCCAGAAGCCCTTCCTGTGGATGACTTACCGAAGGGCTTCTGGAAGGGGAGTCGCTATAACACTCCCGACCACCAATGTCAGAGGCCAACGCACTGGCCTGATTCAACGATTGACTCAAAACCACTGCTGACAAGGAGTTTTGGGCATGTCGTCTGTCTCTGGTGTCATGAGAGCTCAGAAGGGGTGGGATATCTGAATGCTAGCAGAAAGGATCTAGGACAAAAAGGGTTCAGAAATTATAAAACTAACCCCACATCAGCATAAAACAAAACCATCTTCCACAGTCCAAATCCCCCAAACCATCACTATTACCCAAACCCTGTGAGGGTTCAAAGAACCAATGTTTGCAGATTTTCTTTGAAAAGTAAGCTTTTCTATGCAAATCTGTGAGGATGTATATATAGAGAGCTGGTTTTGGAGTTGGACTAAGGCTCAGTCCCTCTCTAATTCCAAGCCTGTTGTTAAGACAAAACCCAGAGTTTCTGTCTCATGTCACGAGCCATGATATGGGACAGAAGGGAAAAATAATTTACAAAACTTCTTTGCCTTTCTTCATATCTATTTTTGCCTTTATCATATCTTCTATTGAATATATATGTATGTCTATATAAATAATGCTTAAGTTTTCCATGATAAACAATAAATTTCCCTACAGTAATCTTGGAAGTTTCCAGGAAGAAGATGGGGCCCCACAGCAACAACTCCTCCTGGTTACTATGACGTCATGATGCTGATAGTGCTACTATAAGACCTGTTTGGACACCAGCTGCCAGGACAATTCCAACTTGGTTTGCTGAAATGGTGCACTTCTTTTACAACATTCTGGCCAGACCTCCGAAAAAATACTCAGAGACTATTTGCAATTTTACCAGGCCAAATATTAATCTGGTAATTTAACCATCATTTATTTTTAACAGGATCCCCTAGAAAGAACGTTGCCCCCATGACAGCTGGAAGTAACTTTAGAGGACGACGTCCCCTCTCCCAGAAAAGTTTGCCCTCAAGCTTAGGGACATCATTTAGGGGCTGATTATAATTGGTATACAGTTGAGGGATGTGGGGGGGGGATTGTATAAGCTCAGGGATCTCTAAAAAAAGAGAGAGAGAAGGATATTGGATGATGGGATAATAGATTGATATTTGTGAGTTATTATTTTTAGACAATTATATTGTTATAGATTTTTGTATATTGATACAAAGTTAAATTATATTGAGTATTGTATGCTTCTCTGTTTAAAACATTGTTTATGTATTGATATATATTTTCCATACCACAGTACACGTCACTACCTCTGATCAAGATACTTATACATTGTTTACATTTGAAGGTCATTGTCCTCATTTATTGTACTTAGTTTATTGTCTTAGTCTTTAAATTAGATAGGTACTGAAAAGTTATAGATCAATAGCCATCTATGTTTGTTATATTTGCAATTAGACTAATCAAGTTTTTTAGATACATAGAGATTATATTCAGTATAGATAGTAATCTTCAACTTCTTCAAGGAGCTGTAGAAAATGGCCTTTAATCTAATTTAGAGTTTCATAGTTTTGTGGCAGTGAGACACAATTGCTCCTGGCAACACCATTCTATTCCCGAGAGAATGTTGAGCATCAGAGAAACTCCAACTGGAGCCTTTCTTCTTGGCAGAACTGGCCTTTGGGAAAAGAAATGCTCATACCTCAACTACTGACAGAGATACAGAGTATCCGTAAATGGATAAAACAAAACTGTCATATCCTGCCACGACAGGGTAAGATAGTTTTGAAAAGTTTCTTGCCTTCAAAAATGGTATGTCAGTTACTTTAGGCCTTAGCCAAAGTTGGTCGCTTCAACATTGCAAATGAGACTTTGGGTGATTGCCCAGGTAATCAGTTGTCTCTGTCATTTGTTACACATTTTGGAAGTTTCTCGATTGCACTTCCTTTCCACTCAAGTAATATTGTTTTCCTTCTCAGATCTTTGACGGAGTTCAAGATTAGATAATTGTAGTTACCTTCCTTACAATTTAGCTAAGCTTAATTTCAGTGCAATAGTTAGACTCCTTGAAATAGAATGTTTAGTGGAACTTTTGTTATACGTTCCTTGCTTAATATTGTTTATTGTTTGTAATTTTATATTTGGTGTCTGTTCCTATTGTATATAGCTATGTTGGGTTTGGATTGATCTTGTTTAGACAAAAGGGGGAGATGATGGGGAAAGGTTATTAGCCAATCACATCAAGTTGGGGTGTGGCCATTGGGACCCCAGGTAATGAAAACCTAGAGAACACAGGTGTGCTCTCTCTCCATGCGGTGTCTGCTAGATGGATAGGACTTCGGACTTCCCACCTGGTAGCGTGAGTCTTCCCTCTTTTCATTCATTAAAAATATCCTTTCTTATTGAGCTGGCTTGGTTATTCATTGTGCTGACCAAATACGCCTACAATATGTGGATGGATGGATTCTAGTTTACAGCACTGGGGGACTAAGACTGTATTCTCCCTCTGAGATACATTCGAGTTGTATTTAGCCGGACAGGATTCCTTATGAAGAGAGGACACTTCACTGAAACAATACAGACAACTGGCCGCAAAGTGTTTTTGTTTTCATTTTCTGAGTAATCATTTTGAAACCCTTCTGTGAAGTGACTGTGTTTACACGCATCTGCCATAAGGGCCTGCCTCACCAGTTTGTGAGTGTAGCTTTACATTTTTTCTGTTTGTCATGAAGCATGTGTGCGTGCGCATGTATTGTGTGTACATGCATGCATGTGGTGTGTGTACTGTGTGTGTGCATGCATGTGTGCATGTGTGTGCACATGCGTGAGTGTGCATGTGTGTGTGCATGTGTGTGTATGTGCTTGGAGAGGAGGAAAGGAGAGGAAAAGAGGGAAGCCATGGAGTCACAGCATGTTGAGGCCCTTACCACACATTAGCAAGTTGCTACTAACTGTGCATTGAGCGTGGGGGATGGGGAACCCAGGGACAACCTGACTGGATTGTCAGATCATGTTTGACTGTGCTTAGGGTTAGAACTTTGAAGTGGGGAGCCAGACCTTCCTGGAGTCCAGCTCTCTTCCATGGCTCCTGAGCATCCCAGGCAGGTGTCCTTGTACACACAGGGTGGCCATACCTTCCTTGTCTGGGGGCTTCGAGCTCATCTTGCCCTTCGATTTGGCTTGGAGCTCAGAGGTGGTAGAGTCAGGAGTTCATTTTGCCCTTCTTTCCTTTTTATCATTTTTCCTGTGTGTGTGTGTGTGTGTGTGTGTGTGTGTGTGTGTCTGTCATGTGCACGTGGATGTGCATGAATGCAGGGGCCTGGAGTTTGAAGTCAGAAATTGTCTTCTATCTCTCTCAGATATGGCTAGTCTTGCTAACCAACTTATTCTGGCAATCCCGTCTCCCCCTTCTAAGCCTGGAATTACAGACCAGTTGACACCCACACTGGGAATTTATGTGGGTTCTGGAGACCCAAACCCCAGTTGTCATACTTTCTTAGCAACCACCTAACCCTTGAGCTGTCTCCCTAGCCCACACATCCATCTTTAGTCTTTAGAAAAGCTGTAGTCTCCAGAATAAAGTAGTTTTAGGATGGGTGTGGGGAATGAGAACTCCAGGGCCTGCATGTCTTTGGTCTGCTTGCACATCCATCTCCAAACTTGCTGAGAGCTCACACAGGGGCACGGGAGAGAGCTTTTTCACTCACTAAATGGTGGGCAGTTAGAGAGCCCCACGTTGGCAGGAGGGCCTCGGGCCCCAGCTAGCTCAGCTGTTACCAAACTGAGGTTATCATCAGCATCACTGTGAGCAGGAGCCTTGTCAGAGGCAGCCAGGTTTTGCCTCCAAGTGTCAAGGAGAAGAAGAGAGAGGAGGAAGGGCGGGACATCCATTCAGAGGGTACAGTCAGGACCGTGTTCTTAAATAAGATAGCACCAGGCAGTGCATTTCCATAATTTGTACTTTCGTGAGTCAGCACTGTTTAGTGTCTGAAGCTCCTCAAATCAGAAAGCCCATCCATTGCAACTACCAAGGCTTTCTGGGCACCTGACATGCACCTGGCTCTACCTGATGCTGTGCCAAGTCTAGACAGAGGCACCACAATTGATTAGGCTTTAGTTAAGGTCACAAGCAGAAAGGTAGGTGTGCATAATTGGTGTAATAAAGGAGCATCATGCAAGGCTCACATAACAAGTTCCTAACTATGGTCGCACACCTATCTCCCCAAGGCTGCTTACTTGTGTGATGTATCCTAGCCAAAGGTTCTCTAGTCTCTAACAGAAGTCTCTGATTCAAGGGTCAGGATCCTGGGGGAGATTCTTCAACCACAGGGCAGTCCAAGGTGGTGTCTCTCCCATGTTTCCAGCAGTCCTGAAGAGGTGGAGTTGCGTATTGCCCTGGGTCTCCGCTTATATGCTGTTGAGTGGCCATTGTGGGGTCTCTGCTTACATACTGTAGAATTAGCATTGCAGTGTCTCTGCTCATACACTGTCGAGTGGGCATTGCGGGGTCTCTTCTTTTGCCATCTCGTGTCTAGTTATCTTGAGTGATGGATGCCACTGGGTTCTAATTATCAGGTGCAGCTGTGGGTGTTTTGGAGTTCCTGACTATACTACTTTTATATATCTAAAAGGCACTTTTTGTTTTATTAGCTCATCACAGTTAGTCACTATTACCAGGCCAGTACCTCAGCTAGACTTTCCTCTTGCGGGAAGAACATGAGTAAGGAAGCACCAGAGCGCAGGCCTATTCCAGGGTGGCTTTGAAGCCTCCTGTCCTGATGGCTGGGGAGAGTATGACACAGAGGTAGGGTACTAGATTTGGAGATGGGAGGCCAGTGTTTCATTCATCTAGCAAATCTCTGTTAGAGCCACCTGGTCAAGAGGCTTAGGATTCAAAGATGAATACAGGATGACAGGTGTTCTCATGGTATCCTAAGTGGGGGGGGGGGCCTGGGAAGATGGCTCAATTGGTAAAGTGCTTGAGGAAGTCTTATCAATATCTAAACAAGACCCAGATGATGATGACAGCAATGGATGTGTGAACACAGAAGGGGGAAGGCTCCTGGGGCCTCAACCTTAGATAACAACTACAGGCAACAGGGATGCTACGAGTGGGAGAAATGGTCCTCCCCAGGGAAGGGCCCTCCAATTGGTTAGACGATACCAGACGATCAGCCCTGAGAAAATACCCATTCAGAAAATATACAGACAGAGCAAGTTGTCTGTTTAGAAATGTGTGTGTATGTGTGTGTGTGTGTGTCTATGGAACAATTATTTAAAAGAGGCCATGATTTTGAGGGAGAGTGAGGGGATTCATGAGAGGGGATTGAAGGAGGAAAGGGGATATTACATAATTATAATTTCAAAAAATTATTTTAGAAAAAACCCAGGCATGGTGGCACATGCTTGAAATGCCTGTGCTAAAAAAGCAGAGACACAGGATACACCCCCAGGGCTGTATGGGGCCCCTGGAGATGTGTGTAAAGGCTTTCATAGAAGGTACCCCCAGGGCTGTGTGGGGACCCCTGGAGGATGTGTGTGAAAGTTTTCATGAAAGGCATCCCCAGGGCTGTGTGGGGACCCCTGGAGGATGTGTGTAAAGGTTTCTGTGGGAGGTGCTCCGTTTGTTTCTGGAACTCCACACTTGTCTTTCCTGATTTATCTTTAGAAAGAGCCTCAAGCGGCAGAGGCCACTGTGAGGCTGCCCTGAGGTTCCACAGCAGTCTTGGGCCCACAGGCCACCCTTGTCCTAACAGAGGGTCACTGAGGGCTGAAGGGATGATCCTGATCAATGAGTTGAGATAAAGCGGCTCGGATTCTTTGGTAGAAGAGTGAGTTCTGTAATAAAACTTGGAACTTTTTCATACTAAATATATCTTAATGCATGTATTTAGGTTTGGCACAGCTAGCAACCATGAGTTGTCAAAATCTACATTTTAAGACCGAATCTTGGAAAATCTAGGTTATCTGAGGTCACCTAAGTATTAAACTTTGTAGAGATAAAACTCTACAAGAATAGTTTCTGTGGGACCTGGAGGCCTAAGATGATTCTGGAAAAACATGCTGGCTTTCATATGTAAGTTTTAGAGGCATGAAATGAGGTTCCCGTATTAGCTGACTAGTTAACTGGTTAACTAGTTAATTAGATGACTAGTTAATGACACAGTTTGGATCCCTCAATAGTTTAAGAATCATTATATATATCATGTTCAGTTTGGACTGGGTTCCAGCAAGAGAGAAGATTAAGAATGCACTAAACCCTCCCACACAGAAACATCTAGAAAAGTTAGAGGAGGTTGTTAGAAGAGCAACTTAGAATGAATGAGTGCCTTGATTTCCAAGAAAAGGGAAAATTTATGAGATTTGGGGAAGATAGGATTGAAAAAAAAAGCAATAAATGCTAAGCTGAAGTTGTAGCTGGTGAACTGGTGTGTAGTGTGGTGTGTGTGTGTATGTGTGCGTGTGTGTGGTGTGGTGTGTGTGTGTATGTGTGCGTGTGTGTGGTGTGTGTGTGTGTGTGTGTGGTGTCTGTTGTATGTTTGGTGTGATGTGGTGTGTGTGTGTGTGTGTGTGTGTGTGGTGTAGAGTACTGTCGGCCTCATGGCCCTGATATTTTGCAAACACAGGTCAAATGAAAGTAGAATGTTGGAAATGAGACACTGGCGTGGTACAATGTGAGGGCTCACAACAAAGTGAATGAAGGAATGATCCATCTAGAATTGACGTTTAAAGACAGCTAAATGATTTAGAACTAAAGATACCTAATGTGAACCTGCAAGAATATATGATAAACACTTTAAGACTTATGAAGATATAAGAAAAGAGCAAATAGGAAAATAAACCACTAACATTTCTAGAATAAAATTAGCCATCAGAAATACAAAGAGACATTGGATTCTAAAAACAGACTCATTATTTACATGTGTGTGTGCACAGTATCAGCATGTGTCCTTATTTACGTGTGTGTCTATGTGCACAGTATCAGCGTGTGTCCTTCTTTACATGTGTGTGTATGTGTGTGTGTGCACAGTATCAACATGTGTCCTTATTTATGTGTGTGTGTGTGTGCACAATATCAGCATGTGTCCTTATTTACGTGTGTGTGTATGTATGTGTGTGTGTGCACAATATCAGCATGTGTCCTTATTTACATGTGTGTGTATGTATGTGTGTGTGTGCACAGTATCAGCATGTGTCCTTATTTATGTGTGTGTGTGTGTGTGTGTGTGTGTGTGCACAGTATCAGCATGTGTCCTTGGAGGCCAGAAGAGAGCACTGGATCCCCTGAAGCTGGAGCTGCACAGTTGTAAACTGCCCAGTGTAGGTGCTAGGATCTGAACTGAAGGCCTCTGGAAGAGCAACAAGATCTCTTAACCACTGAGCCAGCTCTCCAGCCCCACATTGAATTTTTTTTATTAAAAAATTTATTATTATTCTCTCATACATCACAATGGCAGTTTTCCTCCCCTCCCCCCAGCCCTACCTCATCTCCCCTTTCCCCTCTCCCCTAGATCCACACCCCCTCCATCTCCCTAAGAAAAGAGCAGCCCTTCCAGGGACATCAACCAAATATGGCATAGTGTGCTATAGTAAGACCAGAACATATCATCACATCAAGGCTAGACAAGGTAATTCAGGAGGAGAAAAATGGTTCCAAGATAAAGAGTCTGTGATCACCACAGCTCAACTCTTAGGTATCCCACAAGAACCCCACACCCATAACATAGATGCAGGGGACCTAGGTCTGACTCCTAGATCTCTTGAAGCTCTTGTAAGTCCTGATCAATTGATTGTGGGCCACCCATATGGGATTTTTATGGCTGAAAATTTAAAGGCAGTTGAGGAACAAATGAATGAAATAGAGATAAGATCGGAGGCAACTCTAAAAACGCAGGCAGAGTGATAAAGATAGGGAAAAGATTCCACATGTGCCATGGAGTAAAGGCAAAAAATTTACAAAGAGAAGTGTATGTATATAGACAGGTACTAGATAAGCAGACAACAGATCTCTAGACAGAAGAGACAGGTCAGAACACAGGCAATTTAGAGAGAGAGAGAGAGGGGTATCTGATGTGGGAGGTGATATATGCTGTGGTTAATAAAGAAGCAGCTTTTGGCCAATGGCTTAACAGAGTAAAGTCAGGCTGAAAGATATATAGAGAAAGTAGGCAGAGTCAGGGGAAAAGCTATGTAGCCCTGCCAGAGACAGAAGCTGGACAGACTTTTACCTGGTAAGCAACAGCCACGTGGCGATACACAGATTAATGGAGATGGGTTAGTTTAGGATATAAGAGCTAGCTTGCAATTCACTTAAGCTATTGGCCAAACAGTATTGCAAATAATATAGTTTCTCTGTGATTATTTTGTGGTCTTGGTAGCCAGGAACAAGCAAGTGGCCTCATACTACAGGTATCTCATAATTTTTCATAGGAATCAAAGACTCAGAAACACAGTGTGTCTGGAGAATGATTACAGAAAGAAAATAACACTAGGACCCAAAAATGGTAAATTATAAATAACAGAAAAGGAGGGTCTGTAAAAACAAGTCTGGTGCTTTCAACCTAATCGAACAGGGGCACCTCTCACAAAACTCAATACAAAAGCAAGAGCCAGATCAGATTTTTCCTAGAATAACAAATGGTGCTCCAGCTCTGGCAATCCCAGAGAATGCCAGCTGTAGCAGCATGCTAATGTGCACTGCAATCTCTAAGCTGCCTTGTTTAGGAGGCACCCTGTGGCTCACATAGGCAGCAAGGCAGGCTCAGAGCAATACCACCTCCCCAAGTCTCCTGTCACAAGATGATTCCAAAAAGAAGTGGGCTGGGCAGGTTGCTTGATCGTGGACTCTATCTACGCAGGTTACAGCCTGCAGCAGTGCCCTAAATGGGGATGTAGGGTGTGAAGGGCCATGGGAACGTGGCAGGGTCGAGGTTGAAAGCCTGGTCTTCATCATATGCAGGCAGATGAGACACTGTCTCATGGTGACCTTGTACAACACAGTTGGTGGTTCCCAAATGTAGAGCACCTCAAAAGCTGGCCTCCTATGCTGTGTTCTTGGTTTCTGTGGTCTACCTGGTTCCGTGCAAGGCCATCCTGGAGACATGTTAGAGCTGCTCTCCTTCATAATAATCTGAAAACTTGTGAAATAGGTAATCAGAACTGTTTCATATTAAAGACAGTCTGATAGCCACCAGGAAACGGACTGCTGTTAAATGGCCCAGAATAATCTAGTTCAAACACTATTGGGAATAAGAATTCTGTAGGAGAGTTTCAGAAAATAATCTTTTAAGATCTTTGGATTATTCCTCTTAAAGTAATTCTGATCAAAAAGGGAGAAGAAGCTTCTATCTTAGTTACAGTTCTATCGATGTAATGAAACACCATGACCAAGACAACTTATAAAATAAAGAATTTGAGAGCTTGCTTACAGTTTCAGAGAACTAGTCCATTTCTACCATTGTGGGAAGCACAGTGGCAGGAAGGCAGACATGGTGCTGGAGCTTATTTCCTGATCTGCAGAGAGGAGGCAGGGAGGGAGGGAAGAGAGAGAGAGGGAGAGAGAGAGAGAGAGAGAGAGAGAGAGAGAGAGAGAGAGGGAGAGCTAGAGAGGCGAGAGAAAGCGAGCTAGCACACTAGCTAACTGGAAATAGCCAAATCTTCAAAACCTCAAAACCTACTCCCAGTAAACACACTTCCTCCACCAAGGCCACATTTCCTAGCCCTTCCTTAAACAGTACACCAGGTGGGAATCAGACATTCAAATATATGAGCCTATGGGGGCTATCTTCATTTAAAACACATTCCATCCCTGGCCCCCACGGACTTGCAGCCATATCATAATGCAAAAAGGCATTTAGTCCAACTTCAAAAGTACCTATAGTTCTTCATAGTGTCAACAGTGTTTAAGAGTTCAACGTCTCTTCTGAAGATTCAGGCAATTTCTTAACTGTAATCCCCTGTAAAATAAAAAAATAACAAAGCAAAACAAATCACACAGTTCCAACACACCATGGCACAGAATATATATTACCATTCCAAAAGGGAGGAAAGGGAGCAGAGTAGGGGGAATACTGGACCAAAGCAAGACCGAAGTCCACCAGGGCAAACTCTAAGCCCACGTTTCTGTACCCATTGTCAAAGGGCTCTTCAGATCTCCCACTCCTTCCAGCACATGTCCTTATTTTGGGCTGGCTCCACATTCTGTCTGCAGCTCCCCTTGGCAAGTATCCCTTGGCTCTGATATCACCAACATCTTGGGAGACTTCGCTGTAATGCAAGTTTCACCTTCACAGCTTCATACAATGGTGTCTCCATGCCTCTGTGCAGGGACTTCCCTGCATGCAATGGCCTCTCCATGTCTTGATGCAGAGACTTCCATGCATGCAATGGCCTCTCCATGTCTCGATGCAGGGACTTCCATGCATGCAATGGCCTCTCCATGCCTCTGTGCAAGGATTTCCCTGCATGCAATGGCCTCTCCATGTCTCGATGCAGGGACTTCCATGCATGCAATGGCCTCTCCATGCCTCTGTGCAGGGATTTCCCTGCATGCAATGGTCTCTCCATGCCTCATGCAGGGACTTCCCTGAATGCAATGGCCTCTCCACGCCTCTGTGCAGGAATTTCTCTGCCACATGCCTGACTTCAGCAGTTTTTCTGAACTACAAAGGAAGGTTCACACCTATGTCTTTCTTGATAAAGCCAGAACCATGTGGCAGTAACTGTCAAGTTTCTTATAGGAGTTGGAAGCCAGCTTCCTCCATGAATTAGTCACACAGTCTTTGACTTGTTGATGGTTTCCTTTGTTAAATAAACTTTGCTTTTCACAATCTGGAACCTCAGCTGGGCAGGGTGTTACCATGAGGCCACCACTCCCTTTATTCCAAAACTGTTCATCTCCTTGAGCACAGCTCTTTTTCTCCCCCTCAAACTGTACGCTTTGTGTTTATTTTTACCCTTCTTGTTTTTCCATTTTGTATCTGCACAAGACTGATCACACGGCACAGTCAACACTAGGCAGTCTTGAAATCTCCTCTGCCAATGACATTAATCTAAAAACCTTTCAATTTAGACTCCAGGATATATTTTTGGACAAGGTCAGAAATCAGTTGCATTCTTTTCTAGACCATCATAAGAATGGTCTCTTGTCCAGTTGCTAATATTGTTTTTCTCTGGAACTTCTTGAGCTGGGCCTCTATAGTCCACATGTCTCTCAGCATTGCTGCCTTCCACGCTTCTACTAGCATGGCCCACTAAGCTCCACCTACAACACTCAATTGCTTTCCCAATCCAAATTCCCAAAATCCATATTCCACCAACAAGCAACATTGGCAGGCCTGTCAAGCAATATTCCACTCTCTGGTACCAACCCTTCATCCTTAGTCACTGTTCTATTACTGTGAGCAGACACCATGACCGAGGCAACTTACAAGAGAAAGCATTTAATTGGGGGGGGTTTGTTTACAGTTTCAGAGGATTACTCCATGATCACCAGAGAGGAAAGTGTAGAGCTGAAGTAGTAGCTGAGAGCTTACATCCTGACATGCAGGCAGAGGCCTAGAGGGAGCCACTGGGCCCGGCTTGGGTTTTTGAAACCTCAAAGTCCACCCCCTGTGACACACCTCTTCCAACAAGGTCACACATCCTAATCATTCTTAAATAGTCTACTGACTGGGAACCAAACATTCAAATACATGAGGCTGTGTGGGTCATATAAGTCTGGGCATTTCTGTGAGGAATCTTCTATGGTGGGTTAATTGAGATGGGTAAACCTACCTTGAATGTGGGGAAAACCATTTTTTGGGACTGGGCTCAATTCTGTAGAAAGGAGGAGAATAGTACCACCATCATTCGCCTCTCTCTGCTTCCTGTACTGGCTGACAAGCTTTCCCCATCAGGTGGACTGAATCCCCTTGTGCTGTAAGCCGATATAAACCCTTCCTTCCCCCTTAAGTTGCTTCTTGTCAGATATTTTGCAACTGTCATAGACAGCAGTGGCTGGAGAGATGGCTCACTGCTTAAGAGTGCATACTGATATTTGCAGAGAAGCCATTCAAGTCTAAGTCCCAGCACCCAGCACCCATGTCAGGTGACTCACAACCGCTTATAACTCCAGGGATGTATGGGCACCAGCTCTCATGTGTACAGAACCAGACCCAGACATACAGATGTAAGCATAATTAAAAAATAATCTTAAAGAAAAGAAAAGCAACAGGGAGCAAGCTGGAGAGACTGTGAAGCTAATGCTACACACACCAGGCAGGATTCCATCAGTTAACTCACGTGAGGAGAGTCTCAGGATGAAGTGTCTTAGTCAGGGTTGCTACCGCTGTGATGAACATCATGACTGAAAGCAACTTGGGGGAGAAAGGGTTTATTCACCTTACAACTTGAAGTCCATCATTCTGGCAAGTTGGGGTAGGAGCTGAAGACAGGAACCTGGAGTGGGGTGCTGATGCAGAGGCCACAGAGAAGTGCTGCTTACTGGCTTGCTCCTCCTAGTGTGCTCAGCCTGCTTTCTCAAAGCACTCAGGATCACCAGCTCAGGGGTGCTACTGCCCACAATGCCGCCACATTAATCATCAACCAAAAAAATGCCCTGCAGGCTTTCCGACAGCCAGTCTGTTAGGGGCATTTTCTCAGCTGAGGTTCTTTCTTCGAACAGGACACTAGCTTGTGTCATGCCAACATAAACCTAGCGAGCACAACCAGGAATTGGTATTGGGGGGAATTAGCTGCTGTTGGCCTGAAATGAGAGATGAGGGAACAGTTACTGAGACCCAGCGATAGAGAAGACTGTGAGGGAGAGCCAGCCTGGGCCTGTGACCATTAGTGGTGGAGAGTAGCCAGCCTGTTGCAACCACGTGGAGGGAACTGGGGAAATAAATTACCCATCCCCACTTTTTTCCCTCTTCCAGTTTCCTGTTGATTGTCATCATTGGCCAAATGCTGCAGGAAGCAGAAGGCAAGGGAACTTGATTAGTCCGCATGATCCAGTCCCCAGAGCCACAGGAGAATGGAAGGGGCAGAGAGCGCTCACAGGAAGAGGGAACAGAAGATAACCATGCCCATGCCCTTTGAGCAGCTGTTCCCATTAGAAAACATGCCAGAAAAATGTGTACACAAGGATATGCATGAGACCAAGATGCTGGTTATTGTACCATGAACACGAGTGGAGAAAAACAGAAACAACCAGATGTCCTTCATCTAGTTGTTCTTAACTGCGTGGCGCAAACTGCAGTTTGTTTATAAAAGGCCACATTACCATCAAAATGAATGAACTAGATGTCCATGTAGCAATAGCTGCAGCGCTCGCAGACATAACTCAGAGTGGAAAAGCCATCAAAAGATATGAACGATGGGATGATACCTACATAAAAACTGCACAAGTACAGAGAGAGTGTCTAGATTTGTGACAATGTGACTAGAAAGGAAACATCGCGGTGGAGGAGAGTTTCACCAAGGTGGGGAAGAGTTAGTGTCATTCCAACTGTGTTTGCATTTTTCCTTTGTTTTGAGTTGGCAAATATGATGTAATACTAATATCCATTCCATCTCAGCACACTAGGCATATAGGAGAGCAACTTACAGTCTAGTGCTGCTTTATGTTTGAAATATCCCATAATTGAAAGAAAAGTTAAAGCCAGCATGGTGGCTGATGCCTATTTGTCTTATGAGCGGGTGTGGTAGTTTGGTTAAGAAATGACCCCCCCATAGGCTCAGGCATTTGAATACCTGTTCTCCATTGGTGATGCTGTTTGGGGAGTCTTGGGTGGTACAGCCTTGCTGGAGGAAGTGTGTTGCTGGGGGCGGGCCTTGAGATGCAGAGCACCGAGCCACTTCTAGTTCACTCTCTCTGTTTCTTGCTTGCATTGGAAATGGAAGCTCAGCTTCTTGCTCCTGCTCCCTGTCTGTGCACCATAGGAGCTCTCTAGGCAGCCTTAGGGAGGGGCATTTCTGGCTTAGGAATAGAGTGTGCTAAGATTCAGAGACATATCTGGGGACCTGTGTTCTGTTTGATAAGCAGATACAGAATCAAGAGGTATGTTGTGGGAAAGTCTTGTACACTGTGAAGATATTTTGCTCTCCTTGGTTTAATAAAGAGCTAAATGGCCAATAGCTAGGCAGGACTTGTGAACAGGGAGAGAGCTCCAGGATGAAGAAGGGCAGGGTGGCCAGGAGATGTGGGGAGAAACAAGATGAACAAATCATGCTGAAGAAAGGTACAGAGTCATGTGGTAAAGTATAGATAAGAAATATGGGTTAATTTAAATTGTAAGAGCTACTTAGTAACAAGCCTAAGTGATCAGCTGAGCATTAATAATTAATAATAAGTCTCTGTGTGGTTATTTGGGAGGTTATTATCCTACAGAAGTGGCTTCAGAAATGCTTTCCCAGAATTTCCAAGTTCTCCCACTCAGGGGATCTTTGGCAGCATCCCATGGTACAATGCAGAAAGACCAAAGCTTCAGAGTCATGGGTGGTATTGGATTTGAATACCAATCCTGTCTCTTGGATTTTCCATGTTTAACAGAAATGGTTGAATCTCTCCTGGCTGCAATTTTCCAGTCTTTGAAATGGGCATAAAAGTGTCTTCCTTATGGAAGTAAGGATGAGATAAAGGGCATGTGAGAAAGTGTCTGTCTGGTCCTTAGCACGTGCAGTCACTTGAGAATGATAATTACTTTTGACTTTTTGAGACAAGGTCTCTATATGTAGCCCTGGCTGTCCTGGAACTCACTCTGTAGACCAGGCTGGCCTTGAACACACAGAGATCCACCTGCCTCTGCCTCCTGAGTGGTGGGATTTAAGGCGTACATCACCACCACCCAGCTATTACTCTTCTAATAAAGCCTCTGTGGGGAGGCAGTGTTCGTGTAGACATATATAAACACAGGTAGTTACACACAGAAACTCCCTTCCTCAGCAGCTAAGGGCACTTACTGTTCTTCCCAGCATCACACTGGGTGGCTCATAACGGTCTGTCATGCCAACTCCATGGGTTCTGACACCCTCTTCTTGCCTTTTCAGTCACTTGAATATGCAAGGCACACACTTTCTTTCTCACAAAATACACTTAAGTGAAATCTTTTTAAAAGTCCCCCCCTCTATTGCCTAGTGCTCCCCCAAGCAGTGAAATGACCGGAATGGGAAGTAAATGAATGTAAGCACAAACTGAGACTGAACACTAGCGCGTGAGCAGCCAGGTGCTTCAGGAGAATCACTATTATCTGCGGAATTGGAAGCATCAAGACCTCTCTCCAAAGCTTTAGGTGAAACTTGTGAGTCTGGAGGATAATGGCTACTTCAGGTTTAGGTTCTTTCCTCCCCCCACTTTTCTGCTGACTCTCTGTTGTTGGGAATGAATTTCTGAAGAATGCCTTTGTTCCCTGTACTGCATAGGGACTGGTGGCCTTCCTGCCTCTAAAACAACTGGGCAAGGCCTGGAGTAGCCTCTGGGGTCAAACAGAATGTGCCAATGTTGTCTATTGGTTACACATATTCTGTGTGTGTGTGTGTGTGTGTGTGTGTGCATGCACATATACTACAGAACATATGTGGAGGTCAGAGGACAACTGTGAAGGGGCGGGTTCTCTCCTATTGTGTGGATCTTGATGGTCGAACTCAGATCATCAGATGGCAAGAGACTTTGCATGCTGTGTCATCTTTTAAATTTTTATTTATTTATCTATTTATTTAGACAGGCTTGCCCTATGTAGCTCACCTTGTCCTTGAACTTGCTATGTAGAACAGACTCAACTTTGAACTCATAGGGACCCACCGGCCTCAGCCTCCCAAGTTCTGGGACTAAAGGCATTGCTACCATGCCTGGATGCTGAGCCATTTTGTTGACCCTTGTTCATATTTTGATGTCCTTGGGGAAAGTATCTTTTAGTAATAGTGATAAATGAGATTGAACGTGACATATGAGTAGTGTGTTGCACTAATTATGTCAGCTGTTATACATAAACTAACTAAAACAGTTTGAGATGTGAAAAAAAATCTGCAGAAACCATCAATTAAGAAACCTAGGAGCGCCATCTTGTGGAGAGATCTCCCTTAAAGCATCATATTGAAGAATGTTCTTTCCTTCCCAAGAACCCTAAAAACAGAGACTCTGACCAATGGAATTGAATCGAAGATCCAGATATTAGTCCACAAACCTATGAACACCTAATATTTGACAAAGAAGCTAAAAGTATACAATGGAAGAATGAAAGCATCTTTAACAAATGGTGCTGGCATAATTGG